>APFE031518334.1:84742-154280 GCA_000404065.3 Pinus taeda | reverse complement strand
CGTAGCTTGTCGAGTAGGAATTGCTTCAATCCATTTTGTGAAGTAGTCTGTGGCTGTCAATATCCATCGATGTTGTCCTGATGATGCTAGATGAATTTCCCCGATGAAATCCAATCCCCACTGCTAAAAAGGTGAGCTGACTTCAATTGGTTTGAGAGGCAAAGGCTGGAGTTTCTGCTTCCCTTCAAAAATTTGGCATTCGTGACAATTTTTAACAGCCTTATATACATTTGAAAATAATGAAGGCCAATAATATCCTACCCTTAGAATCTTGTTTGTTGTGGTCTTCCAAAACAGATGACCTCCACAATCCCCTCTATGAAAGTCTTCCGCAACTCTTTTGGCTTCCTCCTCTACCAAACAATTCAATAACATTCCACCAGGGTCTTTCCAAAACAATGCTGAATCTAGTATGTAGAATTTTGCAGCTTTCAATTTCAATGTTCTACTTCTATTTCTAGGCATTCTGGGAGGTGAAGACAAATGCTGAAGTACATATAAAATGTCAGTGTACCAAGGAGAGGAAAGGAACATTTCATATACCTGAACGGATGAATTCTTCTCATCTTCATCAGACATGGTAGCAATCAAATTTATGTCTAGAACTTGCAAATTCGTTTCAACCATTAACTTGGCGAGTCCTTGACCTTTGATCAACTTGGTGGGTTTAATCTCTACATCATACTCTAACAACGCAACAATCCACTTACCCTGTCTGCCTTCTGGATCTGCCTGTACTAAAATATCTTTAACTACTGCATTAGGAACATAAGCTAGAATATGGGAATGTAATATATACACACGGAAATCTTTCAAGGCCTTTACAAGCACAAGTGCTTGCTTCTCAATGATGTTATATTTCAATGCTCCATCTCTTATAATCCGACTGAAAAAAGCAATGGGCTTTTCAACACCTTCCCTCTTCTGCATTAATACAGCTGCGAAAGTGTGCTCAGAAGCAAATGAGAACAAAATAAAATCCTGCGTGTAGTCTTGGCTGATCAAAATAGGAGCTGAAGAAAGAGCTAACTTCACTAAATTAAATGATTTCACTGCCTCTTCGGTCCACTTTACCTGACTGTCCTTCTTCAGCATGCTCTTGATTTCTCTAAGATGCTCCGCTAGATTTGGAATGAAGCGACGCAGAAAATTCAGTTTACCATTAAAGGACTATCTTTCTTTCTTGTTCCGAGGCTATTCAATTTGTTGAATGGCTTCAACACGTGCAGGGTCAACACGGATTCCGTCTTTAGATATTATGTGGCCAAGAAGTTTGCCCTCTTCCATGGCAAAAAGACTCTTTTTCAGATTCAGCGAAATGCCATATTTTCTGCACTTTTGGAAAACATTTTTCAAATGATACAAATGTTCCTCATCAGAATTTGAAAACACAGTTAAGTCATCAAGATAAACAACTAAAAATACATCTTTTTCATTGGCGAAAGCCATGTCCATTGCGCGCTGAAAGGTGCCTCCTGCATTTTTCAAACCAAACAGCATCTTTGCATAATGAAATGTTCCCCATGGAGTGGTGAACGTTGTCTTGTCACGGTCATCTTCATGCACTAGAATTTGATTGTATCCTGAATAGCAGTCAAGTAGCGACATCCTTGATGCTCCAACTACTCGCTGCAATATATGGTCCATTTTGGGCAGCGGATAATTGTCTTTTAAGGACACCTTATTCAAATTTCTGAAGTCAATACATAAACAGATCTCACCTGTTTTCTTTCTTACGGGCACCAAGTTGGATATCCAATCTAAAAATCGGATAGGCACAATAATTCCTGACTTATATAATCTGTTCACCTCTTTTTCGATTGATGGTAGCAGCTTCGGATTGATTCTCCTCAACTTTTGACGAAAAGGCTTTTGATTTGACTTAATAGGAATAGTATGCTTAATGATATTTGTGTCATATGTTTTTAAATCTGAGTAATCCCATGCAAAAACATCAAAAAATAAAGACAACAATTTCACATATTCTGCTTTTACCTTTGGTAACAATGACTTTGATAGCTTTACCATCTTGGGATTCTCAGCTGTCCCAATGTTTACCTCTTCAACACCCTTTTCATTTGGTCTCAACGTCGGTTTGCGGGTCACATCGTCTTGGTCAAACAGCTCCTCTAAAGGAATCAACCCCTTAGGAATAATGTTATCTTTAATTTGCAGCACTTCCATTTGATTTACTTGTATATTATCACTACCATCATCATGTTCAGTATCTATTGAGGTATCTTTGAACTTACCCTTATTTTGCAGAAACTGATTAATCTCTTCATCATCTTGAAAGACTTGCCAACATCGCTGATTGTCTGGAACGGTGGGATGGTGTTTCACATGAATCTCAAACTTGTTGCTATAATTCATTAGAATTTTTAAATTGCTTGTTGCCTTAGCAAGTCCATCAGCAACACCATTTTGTATGCGAGGCACACATGTCAAGGTATGATCAGAAAATAACTTTAAAATATCTAAGACTGCATTTCGATATGCCCTCATGCGAGGATGCTTGGCCTGAAACTCACCCTTAACTTGCTTTATCACCAACTCGGAATCACCATAGACTGCAATCTTCTTCGCTTTCAGCTTTCTAAGAATCTTAAGGCCAGCAATGAGAACCTTATATTCTACTTCATTATTAGAACAATCAAATGCTAGTTTATAGGAACACACTCTCACCTTACTTGGAACTTTGTCTTGAGCGGAAAAGGGACTTCGAATCCACACACCAATACCAGCACCATCGCTACCTACTGCACCATCAAAATACATGGTCCAAAGACCATCTTCATCTTCTTCCAAGTGTTGAAATTGTGTTAGCTCTGTTTTTTCTGTTTGCTGCCCATTATCTTCAGCTGTTTGCTCCATAGTAGCTTGCTTTTCTCCTCTTTATTTTTTCAGAGCTTCTCTAAAATTCTCAGTGATCTCTAGTATATCTTCCACCTGAACTAACTGACTATCTAGATCATTAAAACTATCAGCAAATAAAACAAACGACACCAAATCTGTATGTACATAATTTACAGGATGATTGATTGGCTTCTCTTTGCTGGTTATCATGTATTTCATCTTTTGCTCTCGATATAGCTTTCTCATTTGACTGAAGACTGGAATTGTAGCATAAGAAAAGTCTAACTGTAGCGTACCTTTCAACTTAGCCCCCCAAGATCTTGAAAGTAGCATACCAAAACGTGGAGGAATGTCCGCCACAACCACATCCATCAAGACATTCTTCGCTGGAATTTGGTCTAAACTAACAACCAAATCTTTGATGAGCCTGATACATCTCACACGACTGGAATCAAATGAATACAAATCATGATATATCCTTGTAATGTCTAACCCCAACTTCTCCATGATCGCCTTTGGCATCAAATTGTGCGAAGCACCTGAATTGAACATAGCATTGTGAAAAACATATTCATGCAATCTCAAACTGATATAAAAGGGAGGAACATCACTATCAGGGGACTCACCATCCAATGCTGGCCCAAAAATCAATTCTAGCTGATCATCTTCAATGTTCACCGTGTCAAACATGGGATCAAAATTCAGAATTTTAGAGACTTGACCTCGGTAGCTGCTATTTTTCATGATTTCAGTCAAAGGAATAGATACTTTCAATTTGGAAATTTCATTTTCCAAACTAAATGCTGAAACTTTTTCGACTTCTTTGACCGGAACTTCTCTCCTATCTTTGATTATACTTGCCTGATTTGTCCTTTCAGCTGCTGATATCTTGCTAGTTGTGGGATCAATTGTCTCCTTTCCTTTCTTCTGTGGTATCGGTGAATTCGTCTTTGGTGCTGTAGCTTCTTTTCTTTTCTAAATTGGATTGATGGGCACATCTCGGTTTCTCAATGAATACTGCTTCTGTTGAGTGGACAAGGCATTCAAAATATCCTCTTTGGTAATCATCTAAATCTGCATCATTAGCTAAGATAAAATCTTCATCTTGCTGGGTGCCTGAACTTTCTCCATACTCTTCTTCTCCAGTGATGTAAATGGGCAGATCATCAGGAGTAAAGAAGTGATTTTGGTCCCCCACTACATCAGCATCGTCATCTGAATCTTGACTCACAAAATTCTGCAAAAGAGGAGTCTTGATCTGTTGCTAGGCTGTCGGCTCTTGTGCTCTTTGTTCACGCTGCTTAATTCTGAACTGAGGTTGTTGCTGGCCATGGTAATTTGGATTACGAATCTATGGTTCTGATTTGTCAAGGTTCATTCTTTTGAACATTTTTTCCATCTCACGAAGCCAAGGCGGTTTTGATGTAGATTCTTCCTTTATAGTCACTCTTTTCTCTTCTTTCAACTGTGCTCTCTTGTCATTCAGATTCGCCTCAACATTAACAACAATCTTTTGCATATCTTCTAAAGTAGGTGGATCTCTATCCCGTAATGAATAAGCCATCTTTGGATCAAAACCATCTGGGAATTTGAGAAGAGCTGATTTTCTAGATGGTCTTAAATCATCCGAAATAGCATTACAAACTGTATTAAACCTGATAATGTAGTCTTGGACAAACTCACCATGATTGCGTTTGATATTATTGTACTCGGCATTGATCTGAAGAAGATCTTTTCTGAGTTCCCAACAATCTAGAAACTGTTTATGAAGTTCAGCCAATGTAGGTATACTTCTGGCTCCCAAGCCTCTGAACCATTTTCTTACCTCTCCTTCGAATGTTTGCACAAACAATCGCATAGTTACATCCTCTTCATCAATCTCATATAAATCACAAAAATTTGCCATTTTGTCTATGTGTTGCTGAGCAGACACACTCTGATAATCCGCGGGCATATCATGCAATTGCTGAGGTAAAGCAAGAGGTGCGAAACGAGCAGCCATTGCTCTAGGTGGATTTAGTCTAGGGGTTGTTGGTGGCGTGGGTGTAGTTGTTGTAGGAGGAGTATGCGGAGGTGTATGCGGAGGAGAAGCGATGTGGGATGAAGGAGGGGAATTGGCTGCAGATTCTAAATAAGTAATTATAGGTTGCATAGGAATGGTGGGAATGAAAGGCGGTTCAGTAGGAATTCTAGAGGTGGATGCTGTGACAGTAGATCCAATATTTGCAGATACAGCTTCTAAGAAATCAGCAAGATTTGCAGCTTGGATGTCGGTCTGAAGGTGCCTCAAGATAAAATTGTCAATTAATTTATTGTGCTTTTCAAATTCAAGAGCTGCAGCAAAATCAGGATTTGGAACTAAAGAATCAAGAGTGTTTTCAGACTTGGTTTTAAACAATGACAATTCAAACTTTTCGTCAAAAGCAAGTTCTTCAAGGTATTCAAACATTGCAGGACATGAATGAGACTTAACCACGAGAGTCGCCAAGCTTTCTTGACAGAGGATTTTTCGAATCAAGTTTGGATTTTCATAAATAGGAGGTGGATTCGGATCTGGATTAGCTCTTGTATGTCTTTTTGAAGCTAGTGTGTTTATCAGAAAATCAAAAGAATTAAAATAATTCAGCCAATCGTTTTCTAGACTCAATCATCCAAAGGTCTAGAACGAACAAAAGTACTGGGGTGATTTTCAAATCAAGTTTTCACAAGCTAACCGGAGATCGACTGAAGCATCATTTATCTACTTCCGCTTATGCATAGCAAGAGCGTTTCAAAAGCTACCTGGCGTGACTTCAGACTCTGTCTAAGACTTGTGAAACAAACTCATCAGCAACCAAACCATTGATATTTCTTCCCTAGTAAGGTCGCCACTATGTTAGCACTCAAATCTACCTTAGGCTGAAATAAGGTAAGGCTCAAGGCTACATCAAACCACGCTCAGCCTCGTAGCTAGCCCTACGAGGACAGGAGAGGGCTCTCCCCGGGTCAATCTCAGAAAAAGATAATCAACGAGGTCAAGATGACTGAATTTATGACTAATTTTAGGCTAGGTATGAAGTACAAGGACTTTGAAATTGATTTTTTAAGGTTTTGTTGAATTCAAGGGAAAGGCAATTTTGGGTGCGGGGATGAGGCACAGCTTTTGCAAAGGTCTACTTGGGGCAAGATAGGGCGATTGTTTTGATGCCTTTAAAGTGATTGAATGAATATATTTGACTGGTGAGAGGCTAAGGAGAGCAAGAAACATTCAAGGATTCTCCCTAAACAAATGAAAACATGGAAAATCAAACAAACTTAAAGGCAGAGCATAGCAAATTATGGATTCTACCTTAACACTTCATTTGTTCAATTGCAGAAGATAAGAGAAGGAAAGTGATGCACATAAAAAACTTACAAATAATGAAAGAAGCACACCATCAACACATAAAGCCACATGAATCCCAAATATTGCTGCAAAACCCTGGTCTTTCCTTTGCCAAAATGCAGATAAGATATGTACAATAGAGTGTCAAGCTATTCCCAAGAGTCCAACCCTGAAAATGACTAAGAAAATACATAATATAGGCAAGCCAACACATTTCGTTTCCTCTAGGGGTCGAGCTCATCATCCTAGGAGCTGTTTCAACCAATTCTAAACAGAGCACTACAATCTAGGCAGTCAAAACAACTTGCCTCTATAAGCTAGGAAACCCATCCATTCATTAAATTTTTGCTATTTTGTGAATGAATCATCTAGAATAGGTAAAAGTGAGTCCAAAATAACATAATGTTTCATAAATTACATCAAGAGGGATGAAAAATCACATCACAAGTCAAAACTGGTCAAACTGGCTTCATTTCCTGAGCTGAAGAACGAAAACTGGACCAAAAACTGTATGCGTAGCGCCCCTGATCCCTATGCGTAGCGCACATTTGAGCCTGTTTTTGGGGAACTTCCCGACATCCAAATTGAGCTCATGATAGCTCGTTGGAAAGCCCTGGATGTCTACTTTCCAAACCAAGTGGAATTTTCAATTTGAAGCTCATTTTCCCCCTCAAAACTGTATTCTCCCAGAGGTACTTCCTACTGTTGGAAAAGGTGGCAGAAAGGTGATTTTCATGATGTTTTTAAGCCTTTTGGTCACCCAGAACTTGATGAAATGCTTTGGCAATAGCTGAGCATGTATAATTCATTATGACAAATCCAAAACTACAAGCCATTTGTGATTTGGACCTCCCAATCTTATGGGTAGCGCGCTACGCGTTGAGCCAAAAAACTTGTTTTGCAAGCCAAAATTTTCAAAACGACAAAATTTTCTCCAAATTTGCCCAAATTTGGAGTGAAGACCCTCCATCATGTATCATGCCCAGCCAACGAAGCCTCGGGCAAAACTCGAAGTGGATCGGGCCTTTTCCGTTGTTTTAGCGCTTTGCTCAAACGCCTCTTAAGGATCTTCATTTTCGCTTTGCAAACATGCATGCAAGCCCAATAGTGAGTTTTCATATGAAGAAGCATGTCCTTGTCTCTGTTTGCCTTCGCCAACAACTTCTCCAAATGAGTGTTCACCCGGATGAGCATTGATTCTCGATCAATAGGTGTCAAATCACCGGGTCTCTTTCGGGCCAATTCTCGGTCTTCCCGGATTTTCCGCAACTCATAAAGTGTATGCTCATCTTCTAACTGTTTGTTGCGCTGCTCCAAGTAGTTGATCACCCACTTAGCCATCTACAATTTCTTTTGCAATGACTCATTCTCAGCCCTTTGCTCTCGGATGATCTCCTTTAGCTCCGAGCTAGGAGAGCTAGCATCAACATCAATGATATCCGTGTCCTGGCCTCCTGAAGGACCCTCATCAAACATGGGCCTCTTGCCCCTGTCCTGGATCTGCACCTATGCTAAAGAAGAAAGCGAGACACCTTCCACATGATGTGGAGATAATAATCGTTGTGCTGATGAAGTCAACGAGACCCCTTCCACCCTGGGTGGAGATAGTACTCGTCGTGCAGATGCAAATAAGGCCCTGTGGCCTCGCTGATATGTCATATACACTGGAGCATTGACATGCTTGGTCTCAGGAATGTCAAACTGCTGTGAAGGCGCTCCTTCATCATGAACTATCTCGGGAGGTGGCTGAGGTGCTGTGAAGAAATCACGAGAAATAAAATCCTCCCAGGTAATGCCCTGCTGTGCCAACTGATGAATCACCACGATCTTGATCAATGCATAATGATATATGCTCCTATGCTCCCGTGTTGGGCTCTTCCTTTGCACTAAAGGCACCATCCTCTCTATGTTGCGAAACATAAAGTATGGAATGTTCATCAGACGCACCCTTGTAAAATGCATCAACAAATGGACATGGTATGCATAAAGACGCGAGAATCTGCCCTCACAACTGAAATACCAAATGATGAGTTTCATCAAAGGTGCAAACCGATCATTCAGGTAGTGGAAAGGAAAAACTCTACTCAAGTGCCTCATATACCCTGGTTTAATATATGGATCATAATATGATTTCTCTAGCTACTGACGCTTATTCCATTGCTCCCCGATATTCAGAATTCCCGTGGTCTCTGCAATGGTTTTTGGTGACAAAATGAAATTAACTCCAGCAAGGTTCACATGGCCATCATGTAAATGGAAAACAAACAAGCGAGCTAATTCACGATGATGCTGAAACTGTGAAATTAGCTCACAAAAATGATAGCATGACTGATGGCGAAAACAATCCATGGCAAGTGGGCAAGCCTGCAATTGTACCATAGAAGTGGGCTCTTCTCTAAGATGTTTACCACATTTTCCACCTCTGTGAGGCCTTTGTGGCACATTCCCCTCTGTTGTGGAATCACAGTCATTTTCCTGCTCATACACTGACTCTGTATCTGACATGACTTTGAAAACACAATAACTGCAATAGGAGGACTGCAATATGTATGTTGTAGGTGTGGTGAAATCCCAATTTCAATACATACTCAAAAAACCAACTAAAGCATCATAAGAGTTATGCCATAATGGACATTCTATTTGGTGTATTTGGGCATAAAACATTCACAAAGACAGTTTGACGAATGGACAAGGGTATGAAGTGTTGTTGGCTCAAAGATTTCAAATGGGCATGGAGCTATATTTCACCAAGGAAAGGCAGAAAAATCTTCACTAATTACCCATATGTCCTTTAATACCCTTTAAAAAGATTTTGATAGGGGCCTAGGGTTTTATTTGATTTCTTATACCCAACACATCACCTCCTCTCTTCAAACACACTATAAACAATATTGAAATTGATTGAATCAGTCAAAGAACACCTACTTGCAGCTTTGGAGGCGATTAGACACGATCTGGGTGCATAAATATGGTGCTGGAATGAGTGCGTAGCGCACAGTTTCAATACGTAGTGCACGACTTTATGTGTAGCGCCTATGTATTTTTACAAAGGCCGTGCTCGCCCAATGCATAGCGCACTGCCCAGTGCGTAGCGCACACCTAAAACTCTGTCCACGGGTTTGTAAACTGGTTTTTCACCCTCCAATGCTTGAACACGCTCTTGCTTTGATATTTGGTGAACAAATAGACTTGTTTTCACCTTATATACATACAAAATATCTAATTTGATTAAATTGATTTCAAAAAACCCACTTTGTAAGGTTTACGCACTTTCACTTTTGGTCTTTTAATACAACAATGCTTTTTGATTTTCTCATGCTTTTTTGAGGTTTGGACTGAAGATCTTTGTTGATTTTTTGCAGGGATAGTTGTGATATGCTCTGGCAAAGGAGACCAAGGCTGCACTTGAACGATTGAAGAACTGAAATTTTGAAAATTTTTACAAAAATGAGATAGCGACTTATCTTCAAAACAGAGTTTTGAAGAGAAGTCCTAATTCAATTGTACAATGATGAAAATTATTGAAGTGACGATCTATCAAAGACATCCCTCTGGCCTGCTGGTCTTCTAAGACTTTTCAAAACAAAATTGACTCAACTCTAGACCTAAGACCTAAAAATTTAAAACATGATTGTAAATGACCTTTGAAGACTTGTTTTTATGAATAGACCTGAACCAGCAGTGCCAAGCACGAGGGGA
The DNA here is from genome assembly GCA_000404065.3 of Pinus taeda. Taxonomy (NCBI): domain Eukaryota; kingdom Viridiplantae; phylum Streptophyta; class Pinopsida; order Pinales; family Pinaceae; genus Pinus; species Pinus taeda. The sequence continues at coordinate 144,361 of APFE031518334.1, read as the reverse complement.
ATGAGTGACACAAACCATTCTGTCAGAGTTATGGTATGCCTAACGAAATGCAACTGATTGAAACTGATGGGACGCCTAAACATGAAATGCAAAAAGAGCTTTGATCTCTGACGAAGGGATAACTAGAATGACTCTAACGGAGGGCTTGACGAGGACATATACTATGTCTATTCAGTTTGTGAGCTATATTGTTTGATTGCAGAGAGAGCAGGATAGCTTGAGAGATGATTCTTTTTGTAACTTGAACATATTTCCACTTGTATGATAATACAAAGATTGGGGTTTTAGGCTGAGGCTTCTCTTGGGTTATTTCTTCTATGTTATGTGTGATTGATTTCTTATTCTCAGTTATATGTGTTCTCATTGATCTTGCTCATATTCAATTAAGTTTCCGCAATGTTTGTTGTAGAAGTAGATCTTGTGTTTTGTTTTAGTATATTGCATAATCTATTGACCTATAGTGGGCATTTCTACAACATTTAATCGAATTCCATTTGGTTTGACTAATGTTAGTGCTACATTCCAACATGCGATGGACATCACGTTATGTAGATTGATTGGACAAATCATAGTGGTCTATCTTGATGTTGTTACAATGTTTCCCAAATAGATATCTAATCATATACATCACTTGAAGAAAATTTTCGAGCGATGTCGCAAGTACAGGATATCTCTTAATCCCAAGAAGAGTATCTTTGCAATGTCTAAGGGTAATATCTTGGGTCACATCATCGTTAAGAGTAGAATTAAAGTATAACTGGATAGGGTCAAAGCAATTACGCAGATTCCCTTCCCAGTGAACAAAAAAATGATGTATTCCTTTATGGGGAAAATCGATTTCCTCTGCAAGTTCATTTCCAATTATGCTCAGATTGTTAAAAAATATAGGAGATGATAAAGAAGGATGTAGTATACGGATGGGACAAAAGGGAAAATGACTCATTTTCTTGTATTAAAAAAGCTATCGCAGAAGCACATGCCTTATACAACCCAGACTTCAGTAAAGATTTTTTACTCTACACCTTTTCTTCTGAAACTTCTATTGCCATTGTGCTCACGCAAAAGGATGATCAAAATAATGAGTGGCCTATATATTTTATGAAAACTGGCCTTCAAGGAATCGAACTCATTTATCCCACCATTGACAAGCAATATTATGCAATATACAAGGCGATGAAGCACTTTTGCCCCTATCTCTTGAAAAATCATTGTATTATATTTGTTCCCCACCCATTCAGATCATTGTTTGTCCAACAAGAGTTGGGAGAGAGAAGAGGGAACTAGATGAATAGTGTACATGAATACAAATTTGAATTCAAATGAGTTCACACAATCAAGGGCCATGGTCTATTTCGACCAGAAGCAGAAGAAATGGGTGCAAAGGAAGAAGAAGATATCTCAGGATGGGAGTAAGAAATCAAAATGTACAATGTTGAGCCATCCTCCCCCACTACTGTCATGAACTATTGCTACACAAATTTGCACCAATACATTGAGCATGACACTGTGCCCTCCCATCTATCTGCACAACAAAAGAGGGCACTCAGACTCAAAGCATTATCTTACCAGTTGGCACATGGTGTGCTATTTAGAAGGGACCATAATGGAGTACTGCTCAGGTGTTTGGAAGCACATGATTTAGAGAAATTACTGAGTTATCTCCATGATGGACCAGATGGGGGACATTTTTCATGTAACACAACAACACATAAAGTCATGCATGTATTCTTTTGCTAGACTACATTATTGAGGGATTCTCATTCTTATTCCCGCAAGTGTCTAGTATGTTAAAGGTGTGCTGGTAGAAACAAGAAGTTAGTCACCCCATTACAGTCTATTGCAGTGGAAGAAACTTTTCAAAAGTGGGGCTTGGATATTATTGGAGAAATATTTCCACATTCATTGAAGAAAAACCACTATATTCTCACTTCCATGAATTATCTCACATGGTGGACATAAGTGGTTCTACTTAAACAAGTGAATGATCAGGAAGTCATAAATTCCCTTCAACATGTTGGGTGTGGAGCCTGATTATCTTCTTTATTCAGAGGTGTATTCGTGTTGTACCCTAGTTCCTAATGGGGCGGAAACACTTTCCGTTTAATCGCCATCACCCCCCTTGGTGGGGGGTTGGGGGCAACACCCATGAAGGTAAAAATACATGTAAAATTGCGTTATAAAATAATTCATAGTCAACCTAGGCCATTCATTAGGTGGATGATATGATGGTAGAAGTTATGTTTAATTTAGGGTTTTTTACCCTAGAACGAAACCACTCAGTTTATATGAGAGAATTGTATTAGGAATGTGTATATGTGTATTCTCAACTAGAAAGAGAAAGGATATTGTGTGAGAGTGAAGAGGAAATTACAATGGATATACTATAGGTTGTATCTCTTCATTTTGCTATATAATACAAAAGGAAGGATTGGTTGTTTCTCCATGGATGTAGTCTGATTTTTTTTATGTTTTTGTGTATCTACAATATTTTATGTGTACCATTGTTCCATAATATAAAATTTTCTAACACAAAGGAACATCATTTCCACATTCAGAATTCCTACTTCAATTGTTTTTGGAAATACAACATAATTTTCATCACTAAGACTTTACGATTTTTCATTAGAAAATGGTATTGTATTGAAACATTTAGCTAATTATTATCCACAAGGGAATGGTCTTGTTGAATCCACAAATATGAACCTCATCCATATCATGCAAAATACCATATTCTCTGAGCAGCAAAACAGGCACTCCACTTTGGTAAATGCTTTATGAGCTTACCAATTCATGGCAAATCCCTCTTTGAACACCACCCCTTCATGGTATACAAAACTAAATCCATCCTCCTTCCCAATATCTACTTGCCTGCTCTCCAACATTCGTAAGAATCCCAAGGAAAGCCATGCTTATTAGTGTAGCGTAGGATGGAAACCCTTCACAAATTACAAGAAGAGAGGTTGAAAACAAAATAAATATTTTCGCTTCATTAGAACCATATCAAGAGGCGGTTTAACAATAATTCTATGGGGAAGAACAACTTTAGTGTGGGTGACATAGTGTTAGAGTGGGATAAATACCACGAGGACAAAGGAAAACACACTAATTTTCAATCCCCATGGATTGGGCCATTCACTGTCCAAGAAAAGTTTGGCTAACACACTAATCATATTTAATCACTTGATGGGAATATTTACTCTCCTTGTCAATGGCCAAGACTTAAAACATTACTTTCAATGATGATCTAGGGTTGTTCCCTACGTTGTGTACATAGTCTTTTCTTTCTTGTTTGTTTGAAGTTTTCTTTATTTTTGCCATGTGAATAAGAGTCGTGCATGAACATGTTGTAGCTTCTCAGTATGTGTGTGGTCGAACGCTAAAGAGTCTTGTGACACTTCAACATTTGGCGAACCTCTTGTTCATATTTCTTATGTTGGTTATATCTTTTGGTCGATGATGTTCCAACAGAAAATATAATCTGCTCGTAATGAGATTTTTGGTCCAATCATGAGCTATATCTATTCAGGAAACCTTGTTGTTAAAATTGGAAACTAGGGCAAACCCCACATGGGTCATCTTATTTATGATAGCTAATAATTTTCTTGGATTCCTCTCTTCGAGAGGTGTAGGATTGATCTAAATATCATCCGATTCCGACATGTAAAAATGAATATATGAATTTATTTATATTATGGACAAATTATCAAGGTCAACCAGCAAGAAAAATAGGAATTCAACCCCCCAACTCATCCTCAACATTGCATTTAAAAGGATGAGACCTCAATTCATTTCATCATCATCTCATATTCACACATCTCTCTCTCCTCACTTGATTGGGTATGGTAATTTGGGCAGATATCTCTCACACATGCCAAGGAAGGAGGACATTTTCCATTTGACTATGTTGACTGTGTTGACTAGCGTTGACCAAATTTCAGAGGCTATATTTTGGGATGCTTGACGAGTGTTGACCTCCTTTTGACTGCGGATTGGGTGAGGTATCTTTTCCTTGGAAGGTCGTAGATCTGGGCAATGAAATCGTGGTGATTTGACCTCCCATTTGACCAACATTGATTTCCCTAGGTTAGGTCGCAGTTTGACTTTTGTCAACTAGTCTTTGACATGATTTTTTTCGGACTATTTTGGGATGATTTAGCTTGTTGTTGGAGGTTTAAGTTGTCTGGGTTTGACCGAGTTGTTTATAGGAAGAATTCTGCCCTGTTTGACCAATGTTGACTTTTCTGGTTAGGGCTTCTTGTTGCTATCATAAATTATCAGATTTGTAATTTGTACTATCTCTCTCTCTCTACTGAACTATTGAATAATATAAGAAGAATTGATGAAGGGTTTCCCCACATTGGGGTTTGTCCCTGGCTGGTGCTAGTTCTTGTGTCCTCTTGTCTTGGCTTATCTTCTACTATTTATGTTTATGTTCTATCTGCATTTTACCATCATGCTAATGTGATTGCTAAAATGGATATTGATATTGGGCTACTAAATAAATTGAAGTAAATTGATGTTAAGCATAGAACATGCCATTGTTACCTAAAATTAACATGCTATCAAAGCTGAGGTGAAGACAAAGTCCAAGAAAGAGTGAAAGAGAAATCACCAAAGATAGTTGGAAAAGGAAAAAATTTCAATGGGTTCCTCATCCCACTTCCTCACTGAAGACAAGCTCTGTGAAAAGTTTGACTATCATGGATGGAAGATGTCTCTTGATTTGACCTTGAAAGAACAAGAAGTGTTGGATTATGTGAAGCGTAAAATTCCTGAGCCTCCTTCAAATGCACCGGCTACTACAAAGACCAAGTACAATAAGGTTGAAGTCAAAGTAAATAATATTATCAGATATTCCATTGAAAAGCATTTGGTGGCCTACATCTCCGATTTGAACACCTCCAAGGAGATCTATGACAGGTTGGTCAGCATGTTCAAGGTTAGTGATGCAAATCAAATTTTATTTCTCAAAAATAAATTGAAGGATATTAAGAAGGGCAAGGATGAGGATATTCAATCCTACTTCTTAAGGATCACTGAGATCAATAATGATATACTTTCGATTGGAGAGGTCATTCTTGATAGGGAATTTACTATCACTACTCTTAGAGGACTCCCACCTGAGTGGTGTATATTGAGAACCACTATTCTCAATAATGATCGAATTCTAGGTTTTAAAGAATTGATGTTGAGATGCATTCAATAAGAAACAAGAATGGTGGAGCAAGAAATGCCTTCTAATAGAAGCAACCCCATTGCTTTCTCCACTAATGCTAAAAGGAGAAATAATGCAAGGTCTAAAGGTAATTTAAATGGAAAGCCTAGATCTAAGGGTGGAAGGAAGGGTAGGTGCTTTGTTTGCAATAAGTTTGGCCACTATGAAAGGGATTGTCCAAATAGAAGGGACACATCACATGATGTTTATCACAATCATTCCAAGGGAAATTTCAACTGAAACAATCAAACCAATGGAAGGTTCAATGGCAAAGGAAAAAGGAATGCAGGACATCAAGGAAATGGTCGACCCTCCAAGAAAGAGAGGAAATCTGGGTATGAAGAATCAAAATTTGTTAACAATAAGAAAAAGGAAGACTATCTTATATCAGCCCTCTCTACTACCTCTCCATTGGACACATTGGGGAATTGGCTAATTGATAGTGGTGCCTCAAGGCACTTCACTAGATACAAGGAAGCTCTCTCTAATCTGATAGAGAAGGAGACAAACTTGGAGATTATTCTTGGAAATGATTCTACCTATTCCATAAAGGGAGTAGGGAATGTTACCCTTCAATTGAATCAAGGTAACATTTTTCATTTACAAGAAGTTCTATATGTACTTGATCTCAAGAAGAACCTGGTGTCCATTTTAGCAATGGAAGACAAAGAATACAAGGTGGCATTCATCGATGGAAAGATACGTTTTTGGAAAAGGAATTTTAAAGATGATTTTACTCTTGGGTTCAGGGTTGACAGTTTGTATCAAGTTGGAGGAAGTCCATTGGGAGTCATGTCTTGCAATACATATCTACAATATGAATTATGGCGCCAGAGGTTTTCCCATCTTCATTATAAGTCACTACCCGATGTGAGACAGATGGTGAGAGGTATGCCCGATTTTAAAGTAGAGCATGGAGGTATATGTTTGGGATGTGCCGAAGGAAAACTTACAAGGGGACTATTCCCCTAAAGACCACAGATATATTGCATTTGATCCACACTGACAGATCTGATATGATGCTTATAAACTCTTTGGGAGGATACTTATATTATCTCACCTTTACGCATGATTATTCTCGCAAGAATTGGATCTACTTCTTGAAAAATAAGGATGAAGTGTTCACTTAGTTCCAACACTTCAAAGCCATGATTGAAAATCGATCTAAGAAGATAATTAATATATTGATAATGGGATTGAGTATAAATCAAATTAATTCCATGATTATTGCAGTGAAGCTGGCATTAAGAGGGAGGCTACAACACCATACACTCTCGAGCAGAATGGTGTGCCTGAAAGGAAGAATCATACTTACGAAGTTCTTATGGGATGAAGCTGCAAATACCGCAGTGTATGTTCAAAACTGATGCCCTCATCAAGGATTGGACTCTAAGACTCCTGAAGAAATGTTCACTTGTAAGAAACCCGATGTCTTTCATTTTATAATTTTTGGAAGTTTGGTATATTTTCATGCGCTGAAAGAGAAAAGAAGCAAATTGGGTGCATCAGGGAAGAAATCAATCTTTATGGGCTATAGTGAAAATTCTAAGGGCTATAGGATTTATGTGGTTGGTTAAAGGGAAGTCGAGATAAGTCATGATGTCACCTTTGATGAAGATATGGCCCTTAACAAGATCAACAACCTTCCTATCCCAAGGAAGGACAAAGAAGTTGACACCAGAAAACATGGTGAAAAAGAGGACAAAACGATGCCTGATATTAATGCACCTATGGATCTTACTGATCCTCCTCCCCAAGAGCCCTCCTCCTCCAAGAGGAGACCCTCATGGCTTAGGGAGACTCTCAAAGATGTGAGAGATATATTGCACAAAGGGGGACTTATGTGAGAGCAATAAGTCAAAGAAGTTTCAAGGATACTTGACCGTCATGAGCACTATCATTCGAAATGAGCCTATATCATTTGAATAATTCGTGAAGAAACAAGTATGGAAGGATGCTATGAATGAAGAATATGAGTCTATTATGAAGAATTATGTCTGGGATGTGATCCCTATACCCCAAGACAAATTAGTTGTCACCTCTAAGTGGCTCTACAAAAACAAGCATGGAGTTGATCGAAGTGTAGAAAAGGTCAAGGCTCTCTTTTGTACTCGAGTCTTCTCTCAAAATGAAGGTGTAGATTACAATAAGATATTTACAACCTGTTGCCCGATACACCACCATTCGCTCGATCATAGACCTTGCTACCTCGCAAGGATGGAACCTAGATCAGATGGATGTCAAGGTTGCTTTCTTGCATGGTTCGATTAAAGAGGAAGTCTATGTGGAACAACTTGAAGAGTTTTAGGTTCATGACTGAGAATCTCATCAATGTAGGCTGAATAAATCTCTCTATGGCTTGAAGCAAGCACCCTGAGATTGGTATGAGAGGATTGGTAGCTACCTGATGAAGCTAAGATTCACTAAAAGTGAATGCAATTGAAACCTTTACTTTAAGGTTTAAAATGATAAACCTCTCACACTGGTACTTTATGTGGACAAACTATTTCTGATAGGTGTAGACCCTCTCATTCACAAATGTAAGAGGGAGTTGGATTCTTAATTTGAGATGAAGGACCTAGGACTAATGCACTACTTCGTAGGATTGAAGGTCTGGAAAAGGCCTAGAGAAATTTTCCTATCTCAAGGAAGATATGTTGTGAAGATATTGGAAATATTTTGGATGGTGGACTGCAAGTCTGTGATTACACCGATGGAACTTAACTTTAAGAAGTTATGTCGTAGTGTTGCGAACCTGAATTGGGAAAAGCTTCTGAGTATCATCAACTCATGGGAGCACTGATGTTCTTGGTGAACTCTCATCCGGACATATATTTTACAATTAATATGTTGATCCAATATATGGTTGAGCTTCATCATATACATTGGATTGGTGCCAAGAATCTTCTGAGATATCTTCGGGGCACAATCACTCATGGACTGAGATACACTGTTGGAGATGTGAGGTTGCATGTTTATTCTAATTTTGATTGGGTTGGCAGTGGTGGATCGTAAGAGCACTTCTGGGTGTTGTTTTTCTTTAGTTTCTGCTTCGATATCCTGGATGAGAAGGAAGCAGAAGTCAATTGCCTTGAACACTGCTGAGGCCAAATACATAGCTCATAGTATGGCCTCTTATGAAGCTGTTTGGTTGAGGAAGCTATTCAGTGAGTTGTTTGGACATGTGATGGATACCACCATAATCCTCTGCGACAACCAAAGTGGGATTCAATTATTGGAGAATATCTTATTTCATGATCACTCCAAGCATATAGATATCAGGTACCACTTTATCTAGGATATGGTACAATGAGGAGCAATAAGCCTCTATCACATTGGGACTGATGATAAAGTCGCCGATATTCTGAAAAAGCCCCTGGAGAAGGTCAATTTATTAGCCTTCCAAGAATGACTTGGAGTCATGAAAAGACCATCTTATGAGGGTCTTGCATGATATGGACATTAGGCTCTGGGAGCTTCAGGGAGCTTGGGGTACTTCTTGGAGAGATGATCAACCATAGGGTGAGTGGTTCAGCCTTCCCCTAGTGGTTTGTTATGTATAGGGTGAGTGGTTAAGCCTTCCCATTGATACCCCATGGCGACATGTAGGAAAAATGAGTGGTTCATCCTTCTCCTGCCGAGACATCCTACCCATGCAGTCTAAGACTAATGGGAAGTACCTCTCATCTGGCCAATGAGTAAGGAAATGATGATAGGGACCATAGTACTATTGATTGACACATCGTGTATTATTGTACTCCCTATGCTACGATGACCAATATTGATCTGGGATCAATTGGAACTGGCTTTGGTCAGTAAGAGTGGTATGACACACTCTCTTTTGATTGGAACTGACTTCAGGTCAGTAAGAGTGGTATGAGACACTCTCTTTTATCTGGGACTGACTTTGAGGTAGTAGAGAATGGTATGATACATTCTCGATCACTTCTTCTTCATAGTTCAGCAGAGCATAGAAGAGCAAAGAAGAGTAGTGTAGAGTAGTGCATTGATGACAGAGATAGTACCAACTGGCACACAGATTAGCAGATGGAGTTCTCCCTAGTTGAGAGGGAGTGTTAAAATTGGCAACTAGGTCCAAAATCCACATGGGTCATATTATTTATGATAACTGATATTTTTCTTAGATTCCTCTCTCCAAGAGGTGTAGGATTGATCTAAAGATCATCTGATTCCGACATGTAAAAATGAATATATGAATTTATTTATATTATGGACAAATTGCCAAGGTTGACCAGCAAGCAAAAGAGGGATTCAAACCCCCAGCTCATCCTCAACGTTGCATATAAAAGGAGGAGACCTGAAGTCATTTTATCATCATCTTATCTTCACACATCTCTTGCTCGTCACTTGATTTGGTACTCTAATCTAGGCAACTATCTCTCATTTAGTGCACTAATTTGGGTAGCGATATCTCGCACGTACGAAGGAAGGAGGACGTTTTTGTTTGACTATTTGGTTACGTTGACTGAATTTTATAGGCTCTATTTTGGGCTGTGTTGACTAGTGTTGACCTACTTTTGCTGTGGATTGGGTGAGGTATCTTCTCCTTGGAAGGCCACAGATTCGGGCACTGAAATCGAGGTGATATGACCTCTCATTTGACCAACGTTGGCTACCCTATGTCTGGCCAAAGTTTGACTTTTGTTGACCAATCTTTGACTAGACATTTTCAAGTTGTTTTGGGCTGATTGAGCTTGTTGTTGGAGGCTGAAGTTGACTAGGTTTGATTGAGCTGTTTAGAGGAAGAATTCTTCCCTATTTGACCATCGTTGACTTTTCTAGTTAGGGCTTCTTGCTATTATTATAACTTATCAGATTTTTAATTTGTATTATCTCTCTCTCTCTGCTAAACTATTGAAGAATATAAGAAGAACTAATCAAGGGTTTCCCCACTTTGGGGTTTGTCCTTGGTTGGTGCCACATCTTGTGTCCTCTTGTCTTGGCTTGTCTTCTACTATTTATGTTTATGTTCTATCTACATTTTACTATCATGCTGATGTGATTGCTAAATTGGATATTGATATTGGGCTAATAAATAAATTGAAGTAAATTTCTCTTAAACATAAAACATACCATTGTTACCTAAAATTAACACTTATTCCTATGATCGATTTTGTGTTTTAGTGTTTTCATGTTTATCCAATCAATAGAAGAGGAGAAGGGGAAATATAAACAAGTAAATCTAACTCAGAGGTCTCTATATCTTGCTTTGAAGGAAAACCCTCTTCTTCTCTCAGTAAGTTAGGATCCCTCTTCCACCGCAAAAATGAATAAGTGCCGATGCAAAATCCTCTTTAAAATAAACAAATAAAGGCAAAAGAAGAGAAATGCTTCCTGTGCAAAGAAGTTAAGTAAGCAACTCCACCAGGGTACTATCCAGGCTCGCTGGTAGTGTAGCGATGCTTATTTTCCTATGTCACTCCTCCAGGGTACTATCTAGGCCTATTGGCAGCAAAGCAACACTAGAGATGAAAAAATCTACTTTGAAAATCTTAAGCTCATGAGCTAAACTACCCTTCCCAACATGAAACATTATGATATCACTGAATCTTATGTTGTGTTAAACCAAGAAGGAATAAAGGGTATCATATCTATTTAGGGGATAAGTGGGGAGACCAAAGTAATCGACATGATGAATCAATACTCCCTAAAAAACCAAGGCCTTGAACAAAAGAAGTTAACCAAGGTAGAGAAACCGTAATTCTAGTAGTGTGTTTCCAAATGTTGTAGCTACTACAACACCCTCCAAAATTTTGGTTTACACTCAATTTCAAAGCCTTCCTTGGTCTTGCATATTGTCGCAAACACTGAAAATCATTTCATGAACTTTCTTGAAGTATTTTTCTCCCTTTTGCAAGTTGGGTAAACTGTCGTCTTTTGGCATGATTGGATATCGCACAATGTGTAGAAGCCTATTTTGGTGGTTTCAAGGGTCCATATTTGTGTATACTGTTTTTTTTAACCATGTAAACACCTATCACACTCATTCACAAAATTTTAAGCATCGTCAAACAAGCGTTGTTGGAGTCGTCACAAAGTGTATCTTAAGTGTTGCACTTGTTGTAATTAGTCATAAATTTGTCGCATGGAGGGAAATGCATTGTTCATGTGTCCTGGGTGATCTTTTTTAAATTTTTTTCAAGTCTTCCAAGTGTGATATCATAGTCAAAGTCTTATCATGATTCACATTAGTCTAACCGGTCTCATGCTTAATGATTTCTGAAAATGTTTCATGGCTAAGAAACATGGCTTCACCCTAGCTCTTTGAACTACACGTTGTGTAGTTTTAACCCTCTAGCTATTACCTTCCCCCTTGGAACTACCCAATGCGTAGTTACTACCTCCCAGGAATGCTCCATGTGCTTTTTATGTGCTCAAGCTCCAATCGTGACCTCGAGAATTGTGCAATACTTCCTCCTAGCCTCATCTTCACTACACACTGCATAATCACAAGCCTCAAGCTCATTCCTCGAGACCCTAAACTGTGAAATTTCACAGTATCCTAGCCTCCCTTGTCTCTCATAATTGTGTAGTATGTCCTCTTAGTGCCCATCCCCTCAGCTTGTTTCACTGGCTCTCAAAACTGTGCAAATTTTTCCCTCAGTCTTGCCTGGACTGTGCACTGTGTAGTCTCAAGACTAGAGCATCACTTCTAGTTGCTTGAACTATGCAGCTACACAATCAATGAACCCTCTCTCCTGACCTATCACATGGTTCTGACTCAATTAATGGATCAAAATGCACTATCTTAGACTAGGGGGTTTTCATACCAATGTCATCTCATCATGAGAATTATAGATGCAGTTATTATATCATAGCATGAAATAGGATGAAGAAGGAAATAAAGGAGGGGAGAATGCCGAAAGACACACTTTTTTCTGAATACACAATCTGATCAATCAAGAAAAGAAAAAGGGACATCAATTTGTGATCGCAACTCAACACTTAAGATCATTGAAGATTCCTTATCACCAAGTCATTCGGATGTGAAAAGAAGAAGCAGACACTTAGCACTCAGTATCAACAATGGCTTGATATTTCCACATCATCATGCAGTCCATGTAAGAATTGTCATGTCATGAGTGGTCACATGCCACACCTTGTGGCCAATGATGTAACATGTGTTTCAAAAATGTATTGTAAAGTGAAATTCCAAAGAACATGTGTGGAATACGAAGAGTCATGTAAATTTGAAAAGTCATAGGAAGTCAAGCAATCATGAGGGTAGTCAAAGAGTCACAAGGAAGGGGAAGCATCATTCCTTTATTATGTATACTCCCTCATTATATGAACAAAGGTATTTTCACCTTGGCTCCTCCTGCAAAGCATTAGAGAGATTAGCTAGTTCTTTTGGGGAGCAAGGAGTGGCTCCAATGCTCCACTACTGGAGCTACTAATGTTCATTGTATACATGTGTCATGGAACTATTACGTAATAACATAAGCCTTTAAGGCTAGCACGTTCTTTATGCATGGATTATGAATGTTTGTAAGACTATTCTACGGATGTTTGTACTTCATGTTTGCTTTTACATGTGCTAAGATAGTTGAAATATTTTGGTTTTTTCAATACTTATCTGATTGATAATGTGTTTTAATTTTTATTATTGTTGTCCCATCCTTGTGGACTATTCCACAGGATATTAGACAAACCTTTTAATTCTTGGTTGTATTGAGCATCATATCCACTATGGACTATTCTACAAGATGTTAGACAGATCCTTTTGGTTCATGTGTGTCTCTTCTTGGGTGGTACTAAAACCTCTCTCTTGGAGGCTCACTTTCGTCCCCTCTCTGTAGTAGAAGAAATTTGACACATTTACAACTAAAAACTCACCAGGCACACCTACTTGATTTTTTAAGGCACCGTTGCACCCCTCTCTCTTGTTGATAATTAGAGCCAAGGAAAACCTTTAAGGATTCGACAACCGAGCATTTATATTGGATGGGACTCCTACACAAAACAATGTGAGGTCTAATTGGGAATTCATATTAAGGATACCCCCTGAATGTTGGCAAGTCCAGTAGCATCAACAACCTCTTACTAGTTCCTCCAACAGTTGGAACTAGTTTAAGTGACATTAACTCAGTTTGACTCAATTTAACTATTACAACTCAAATTAAACTCAATCTAAGCTCCTAAAATTTAGGAACCACTCTACATGACTCAAGCTAGGCCCTCACCTCAAATTAACTGAGCCACCTAAGTGAAATTAACTTAGTTAACCCATTGTTATTGTCTTGTGGAGTGGAATTACAATTTTCTCCTAATTTAATTCAAGGGAAAATTTAATCGGGATTTTCTTGTTTTCATTTTCAACATTTGGAAAGTTTTTACTACTAGATATTATAGGTATGTCATTGTTGTAGACTATCATTTTCAACATTTTTTCAACTAGAAAGAATTGTTTGTAATAGTCTTCCCTTTATATTTTTTCCTAGTTTTGACGTAAGGTTGTGCCCCAAACATGAAATTTATATGAATACAAATTAACGTTATAGTTAAGAAAATATATATATCCATTTGTTACTTCTAGTTGTAGTAAGAAAAATGTCCATAGGAGTAAAATAGATTTTAACTTTTCATTTTTTATCCACTTACCTCAAATCCCATGATTATGGAAAATAAATTCTTGAAGAGATATTTTCTTAGTAATAGTAATAGTTCAATCTTTTCATTGTTCTCTTTTGTGTGACTAAATTTTCATAGTAGAAAGACTATGCTAGGAATGATATCTAGCAATATTCTAGCGTGATTAGTTTCTTAATCTATGATATTGCCCACCACATAATACATAAGTTGGAAGAAAACCTTAAAAACAAATAATATATGTATTTTAGATGTTAGATAAGTACTTACAGGCAGATGCCTATTTGACCACTTTCCTAGTTTAAAGGAAGACAACAATTTATAACTTGGAAAGAAACCCAAAGAGATTTAATGTGCATAATGTAGATTTAAGATACATACTCAAAAAGTGTTGGAGTATTCATACACTCATGTATATATAAAGAGGTATATTTCATTACGGAGCAATCAATATTTTTCCATTTCGTGAAATCATTTCAACAATCCCCAAGCTCTATCTAAAGGCCTTTTATGTCATCAAATGTGGAAAAATATTCCCCACATGATCATTCTCTACAAAATGAATCAAGTTGTTCTATGTGCATGTGAGCTAACTTGTATTTTTATTAATTTTTTAAATGAGACAACTTTATTTATTTATTTAATTTTAATGTAATGTTGTCTAACACTAACATGATAACACCTTTCCCATATTGGGCTATAGAGCACCTCTCGATGCAGTCATCAATGTCAAACTTGGAGTTTAAATCAGATAGAATCGCAATAGAGTTAAAACCATAGTGAAAGTTCAAGAGTTTAATAGGTTAAAAAGTCAAGTTAAGGTAGTCAAAATCACTAGTATAAAATCCCAATTGACTTCAATGTAATAATGCATCAATTAAGTTTTCTAATTTATTATCATAGATTGTATTATTTGGCACTACACAAGCTAATCAAAAAATGTATTTTTATGGAGGTAATTTCAGTTGCATGAAAAAGATTACATGTGTAAGTGCGAAGTTGATGATCTCTCTCTCTCTCTCTCTCTCTCTCTCTCTCTCTCTCTCTAGAAAATAGAATAGAAAATAAAATTTCTAACAAGATTGATGATCCTCCTTGATCATGTTTTTTATTACTGAAAATAAAATAGACTTTGATCATATGTTAGAAATGGTCATAATAGCTTGAGATGAACATGTATGAGAAAATGATTCTCTCTCTCTCTCTCTCTCTAGAAAATAGAATAGAAAATAAAATTTCTAACAAGATTGATGATCCTCCTTGATCATGTTTTTTATTACTGAAAATAAAATAGACTTTGATCATATGTTAGAAATGGTCATAATAGCTTGAGATGAACATGTATGAGAAAATGATTCTCTCTCTCTCTCTCTCTCTAGAAAATAGAATAGAAAATAAAATTTCTAACAAGATTGATGATCCTCCTTGATCATGTTTTTTATTACTGAAAATAAAATAGACTTTGATCATATGTTAAAAATGGTCAGAATAGCTTGAGATGAACATGTATGAGAAAATGATTCTTCTATGCACTTGAATTAAATGATTATGTGAGCCATGATAATACACGTATATTCCTATATCTTGATTTTTAATGGTTCATGTTAAAACAAAAACCATTTGTCATGGAAGAGGAAGGTTCACCGTGATATAGAAACCACTTAGTGTAATAAATGATTTATGGTAACCTTAAACAACTTGAAACTTGTAATGTTTAATGGTAAAATAATGTAAAACTCGGAGGATGTAATGGTTGAACGTATTCCACAAAAGAAAAAAATACATGGTTACAAGTAAGCCAAAGAAAACCAAGGTTGATATTTTATGATGATGTATGGGGAGTGAAAATGTTTGTAATTCAAAAACTATTTATGAACCATGTATGAGAAAAATCCTACTAGAAAATCAACAAATAAAATAGTTGGAAACTCATGTATTCCAATGAATAATGTGATTTTATGATGTTTATATTTTGCAAGTACAAGATGAAAAATTAAGAACATTGAAGATGAAGAGTGAAACAAACAAATTATCAATGTTGTAGAATATAGAAGACTGTGGAAGATGGAAGATGGAAGATTGAAGATTGAAGAAAAATGAAAATGAAGAGCATGGAAGATGAAGATGAATATTGGAGTAGTTCAAAGGACCAATTTTATAGGTAGAGCATGATGATTGAGTATTGAAATTACAAGTATTCATTAATGTGGGGTATGAAGGATGAACTCGTACATGTAAATCATGAATAATATATAGATTATATGATTTCTTTGTAATGTTGTAGACCAAGCATAAAAATCTACGTATGATCCAAAGATTGGGACAATGAGAGAAGTTAGGGATGGGATATCATAAGATCAAGTTGAGTTTAATGGAGACATTATTAGAGATAGTTGAACTAAATACATAATTATGAGATAGTTGTTATGATCACATATCATTATATAAAGGGACCTACTGTATAATAGAAGCACGCATATGAATGGATTAACTGAATTAAATTTCCATTTCATGGTTTTCTTGAGATAAATTAAAATTGTTCCTTACTTTGTGTGTTTAAGTGTATTTATTGCTTAGTTCATTCCTAACAATAAACTAATGTGGGGAAGCATCCCATGGGTTTTCCAATGAGGTTTTCCTTTAGAAAATGTATAGTGGAAATTTAATATGAATAAATTGATTAGTTGGGTTGACCCTTTATACTGAGACATAATAACAAGTAGGTCATGGACATCATTCCAACAAAGTCTTATGAGGTTACCTATCACTACTATGGTTGGTGGCTAATAGAGTCCCTCCATCCAAAAACCCAAGGAATAATTTTCAAAATTGAATTGGAAAGGTGCTAACTTCCTCATTACTTGCTTAAGTGTGAGAGAGACACACACACACTAGAAAAATCATATAAATTAATTGGTTAATAAGCCTCTATAGGCATGCATCCATAACACACAAACAAAAGCACAACCATATAAATTAAATGGTTGATAAACATTGATAGACACGAATTCATAATAAGCATAAAAACACTTATCCCATGATACATCTTACCTTGCCCAGATTTAAAAATTCATAAAAATTAACTAAATTACAATTTTATTTTAAATTATTATTGTTATTAGTTATTAAAAGAACTAATATATGAGTTAAACATATATACATTTTAAAAAACATGTAACACTATCCTTAAACATGGAGATTCACCCCCACTTTACCATGGAAATTCTCAACTTGTAAATAACTCTTGTTACAATACTATGGCTTATCAATACCACATGCCCAATATGACATGTATTGATATGACATTTCCTTTAATTAATTAATTGAGACAAATTAATTAAAATAACATAACTAACTTGGAAACAAATCTTAAATGTTCATCTTTGAATATGACTATAAATATTTCGGCATACTCCATTGAGGTTACATCTCTACCATCCACATAATAATAACTGATAGTTAAATTAAAATTATAGAAGGCCTATTCTGAAATAGACATGCCTATCAGCATAATAAGGGAGAAATCCGTAGAATGGCTGGAAAAACACTAACTTACTCATTGTTTCCTTAAGTGCAAGGGGGTGGGAGAAAATTCTTTCTTCTAAAAAGTGTGTGTGTGTGTGTAAGTTCATTGGAAGGGAAAATGAAATGGAGGTGAGGGAAAGGGAAACTAAGGGAATATTCTCAATGATCATAAGTTTTACGAATTGGGTCAAGAGAGATATTTCCAAGTTTTTGGATCTAGAAGAATTTCTCTTCATTCTAAGTGTATGGTAGTGGGTATAAAGGAAATGTAACAAAGAGAAACCATTGGTTATATTAGTGATTAGAAGCCTTGTTTATCATTATTTATTCTCACGGATCAAATACTCTCAGTGTAATTTAGCTAAGGGTAGGTTCAATATCCCTCTTTTGTGTAATTTTTAATATTCTATTATCTATATTATTATTTCTATATTATTATATATTATATATATATATATATATAATATAATATATATTATATATTATATATATAATATATATATATAATATAATATATTTAATATATAATTTATATATATTGAATGCTCAAGTGACAAGGTATTTTTCTCAATGCAATTAAGGGATGCATAAGGTTCTTCATTGACTCTTATCCCATGGAATGAACACTTTGAACTAACTCAAGATGGATTTTTTTTCTACATTTAGGTATGTCTCTTAGGATTACCTATACACTATTCAAAAGAATAAGTCCTTAAGGTCATTATGAACTTCTTAGTTTCCTTTCAATATTTTTATCTAGAAACCTTATTGAATTAGTCTAAGGACATCATACATATCCTACTATTTATGGGAAAAAATGAGGGCCTACCCAAAAAACTCACATTAGAGTGTGATAGATCTAAGTGAATGTTGATATTGGAGTACAAGATTCTCCCTTTCAGTTGAAACTTCTACTATCATATTATTGACATGTTAAGATTTCTTGTTAAAATAATTCAAGTCAACAAAGGATCTCATGGAAGATCAATGTGAGGGAAGTGAGTATCACATCAATTTTTCTTGTCTATTACATTTAAGTGATTTTTAATGGAAACAACCAATAGTAACCTTGATACTTTCAAAATTCATGAATTATAATTCAATTACATGTCACCAACCCTAGTCAAATTTTAATTTCACCATCCAAATTGTCACACGGTTTATCCCTAAAAAGTTCATAATAATGTAAAGGTTTTTTCTATTCTCACATGATTCTTTAAATATTGTGATTCAAGGGATTTTTCAGCCCACTAATGCCTTTATTCAAATGGAGAACTCAGTTAGTGATGCGAAACCTTACCACTTATTAATTAAAGGGTCATTGACCTCCTTATAATATAATCAAATGTCACAAGTATGGTGATATCTAAGCCTTGGTCAATGTAGTAGAACCACTTTCCTTCAAGCTTCTAAATGGACTATAAATACAAGAGTTTGTGATGCATTTAATAAATATTTTGTATGCTTAGGTCTTTCAATTAATATTTTTATCAAGTGTGAAATCCATCAAGATTCAACCCATGAATATTTTCTTTCCTTACCTCCATGTTATCCATATTATCCTCCAAAAATATTACTTGCCTAAGGGGAATTGTAGTATGTTTTCTTTCACATATAAGAGGTCCCATTGAAGGACTCAAAGCACCCTCTCATAAAGAAAAAATGAAAGCCACTTTTGCAAGTTTCCTTTACATGATATTTAGTTAATAATTTATCATAGAAAGTTTATTTTCCCTCATTAGTGGTATTTAAAGATTTAAGTGAAAATTGTAAGTGATTTATTAGATAGAATCCGTGTATAAGGAACAGGATAAAAATCATAGGCTTTTTTTCCACTATCATTTTGTTTACCTGAAAGTTGACAACTGGTTTAGATTAGCTCTTTCAATATGTAAAGAATTCACAAATGCGATGATTAATCTTTTGGAATCCATTAAAGTTCCAAATGAATCTTCTACTCAAATGAAGTTTATGTTAGGGCCCAAGGAGGTCTCCAACTCCCTAATCACCATAAATGTTAATATCCTATAGGAATAAAATGTCATTCATGTCTCTTATTGAAGCATGATCAACCAAATTAGTGACGGATAAGGCCATTTTTCTCTTAGCCATAGAGGTAGATAAGGAGAGATATGTTATGTATGATAAGGAAAATATGTGTGGGAAGACACAATATATACATTCATTAGCCCATAGGATTAGAGTTCAATATTTGTAATAAAAAAATGTCCTATTCTTCAAGCCAAAGACTCACAACTAAATCTTATGCCATTTATCTCAAATATACCATGCGTAATTGTATACACTTTCCAAAATGAACCTAACAAAAGACAAAATTTAACTTTAGACTAAAATAATTTGGAGAATCATCGTCCATATGTACCTCCTCCATTTCTTCATCCATAGCTCCATTAATACTAGCGATAATTTATTTTGTATCACTCACTAAATGTCCCAATGACACCGAGCCATGTTACACTTGAGGGTAATCTTGATGCAAGGTATCCACTTTGTAATCAACCCCTCCCATATTTACCTAATTTCAATGACCTCCTAGGGTAAACATGAGAAGAAGAGTTACTATGAAATGACCTGACCTCCAAGCTCTATTTATGGAAGTGGGGCTGACAAACTAATAACTCCCAACATCCCTCAAGGCTACAGGACACTTAGGGGCCAAAGGACGACCCCAAGTGACCAAAACTTGAGTTGGGGCTCGTTTGCATTACCCTAAGCCCACAACCCCATGATTAACAAGGCCAAGTTGTGGTTATAGACCTCCAAATACATGCACAACATTGCCTCCATCTAATTATAACCCCAAGTGTCTAGTTCATAGGGTGTGGTCCCGAGATTTGAGCCATCTTTCCAGACCAACCTCCAAATCACTACCCAAAAATGCTTGTAACTTCTCAAAATGATAAATGACATAATGAAAAATATTTTCATACAAAGATTGATCAAGAACATACCTAATACATGATTAGTCCATAATAGATATTTCGTCAAACACATGGAAAACATGTAAGCTACAAGTCATGAATAGATATCTGATCATAATAGTCTAAGATTCATTAGAGAATAACCAATAAGGCCTTATTCCCTATCCACATAGATGAAACAACAGTTTTTATTCCATACATTCATCAACCAATCAATAACTAAATAATTCATAACAAGAGCCATAGATGGTACACATCATATAACCAATAAATAGCCAACATAGAAACCATGGAAATTCAGCCATAATATCACCAACATAATTACTACAAATTCTCATAGATCACAATAGGATAATGTCTCATATTAACATATGATAATACCAAACAAGTTAGGTACTTCCACATAGCACTCAACCATAGATTGGGAAAACCAAAATCACTCTTTCAGCTAATCACCTCCACACCATATTCCAAGCATGAATGTGGGATCTCATGGAATAAACCAAGACAAAAAAAACAAGGCTTCTAGAGTTCAAGCCACCTCAAACCTCAACCACACTGAGTCCAAATCCATGGTCAAACATCACTAAGACCAATAAAATTGATCTCTACCCAAGTTGTCTAGTGCTTTAAGAACTAGTAACTCAACCCACAACCTTCTAGGGCTCCAGATCATTTGTCCAACCCGACTCCATTGACTAGTAACTCAACCCACCAAGGGCTCTAGAGTGTTTGTCCTAACCTAGGCTTCTGGACTTGTAACTCAATCCAAGTTGTTTCAGGGATTTTAGAGCATTTGTTCCAACCCACAACCATAAGGAACCTCAGCACCAATAAGAGAAACAAGAAGTGGAAAAACCACAAGACCATGAATATCTAGGAAATGGCAAGGTAAGGCTAAAACCACTATCATGGTGGAAATACTAGGGGGAGTGAATTAGTATTTCTTATCAATTAACACTTTTAATCCTTTTGAGAGAATTAGTTATTATTAATGTTCTTCTTCAACAGTTATAAACAACAGTCAATAATAGACAACACCATACAACAATGCAGGAAGATAAAACAATAGACACAAATATTTTAGGTGGAAAACCCACTTCGGGTAAAAAACATCAAACACTTCTCTAAAAATTGTGTTCTTCTCTATTTAAAAGAAATATTAACTACATCAAGATTTCAGCTACAACCAAGGGATGCGCCAACCCCCTAATTCACAAGCCACAACCTATAGGATGGTACTAAACCCTAATATCTTGCTGAAACAAAAAAGATGCCCCAATTCCCTTTAGATCAAGCCACAACCTAATGAGTGGCCCAACACTATGTTTACCAGTTGTTATTGGAAAGGATGCTTCACTACCCTGTTAGTTTATCATCCACAACTAAATGGATGCCACAACCCCCTGTGCCAGTCACAGCTTGCCCTAACACCACCCTACCATCCTAAAGTGTTCTCAAGCCACAACTTGAAGGTGACTCCAATCACTTGGCTTACACCACCCTTCCACCCTAATGATCCAGAAGACCACATTTCATAATTTTCAGATTGGATCCCACTATGCTCTAAATAAATGTAGAATAGTTGTAAGGAAAGTGTAGAATAGATATTGAATCCTGGTAGCCATTGATCATTTTTCCCACAAACTGGTTGTTGAACAATGCTACACATATCACTGTACAACTACACATCACTGTCACTACACATTTCATATCACTATCACTGCAACATTGTCATTATTGTTACTGTAAATCATTGTCACTGCAAATCATTACATAACTATTGGATACCATTGAATATCACTTCACGAGTAAGTATGAGTGGATGTAGTGGCCTTCAAATTATATAGAATATATTTATCCTTGAGCTTTATGACATTGCTAGCAAAGGTTTTAGGTCGAATGAAGATTTCTGCTCTTCAAACTGTAATATTGAAACGAGAAAAATAATATACATTCCTTGTTCCAGCTACTTTCCATTCAAATAGGGTATAATATAGATTTTCCATAAGCGAGGGCATACAAACACACAATTGTTACATTAGAGCCACCTGTAAAACACATTCAAACCCTAAACAAATCATAAAATGGTCAAAAGAACATATCTTGAAGGCCGAGAGAAAGTCTAATTTAGATCAACAAAAGAAGCCCTAAAGGGAGAAAATAATATTAGTAAACAATTGTAGGAGAAATCACAAATATGAACCCAAAGTGATAACTAACATTTTTGTTGCCTTGTCTCAGTTGACCAAGAGTTTCAGAGCACATAAGATCAAATGTGATGATAATTTTTTGTATGCTTGAGAGGTGTTTTGGATATTATTTTTATAGGCATTTTTTTGGACTAAAGAGTTGTTTCATGTAAATGTTGAAGAGTCCTTTTAGGAAATGTAAGCATTTCATTGTTGTAACGTATTTTATTTGCATTATATATCAACTTGGACCCTAAGAAAAACCCATGTACCCTTTATAATTAGGAATTAAGTTAGTCAAGGGTTGACCCATCCACTTAATAGAATAATTAACCCTTAATAACCTTATTTAAATATTTGATTTAAGGATTATGCCTATAAATATTTTTAATTATACTAGAATTTGAAATTAATGATTGGCTTAGTGCATATGGTCCTACCAAGGGTGTGAAGTCAATTATTGGTTTATTGTCTTTAGTTATTGAATTTATTCTACCTAAACGTGATGATATTACGGTGATAAACAATGTCATATATTGAAAATAGTAAGAGGAGGTTTCATACCACTACCCATATGGGTTTTAGCCCAGAAATTGGGGTCACCAACTTAAATTGTGAATATCTCTCAAACCAACAGGTCTCTTGGGGCATACCACATATCGAAAAAAAAAAAAATAATAATAATAATATTAATTAAATTAAATTAAATTAATATTAATATTAATTATATATATATATATATATATATATATATTAATAATGTAATGACATAGATATCCCACTCAAACTCAATGATATGACCCACAAAAACCACTCAACATTCTTAGTCCAAGGAACCCAAACCCTATGACTTTGGTTTTCAGCCATCCAACAGTATAATTGTTATCTTGATGTAATCCAACAATTACTAAGAAGCATTCATTATCCATTTGATGTCAATGAATGGTGCTTTTTGTAAAATTCAGACCCAACCAATTCCATGTGTTGACATCAATGACAACACCATACAACAATCTCCCCCTTTGTCATTGATGGCAACACACATACTCCTCATGTGAGTCCAACACCCCCTGATATCATTCTTCACCTTCTTCTCGATATTTCAATCTCCTTCTCAGGTTTTTCTCTACCCCTTTGACATCAATGTCAAAGAGTTACCCCCTGTAGAATTTGCTTGCTTCATGTGGACCTATTATATGCTTCTGCTCCCTCTAACAAGAAACCTTCTTGTAATAGTCTATCAATGATGATCCATGTGGATGTTTGTCTTGTATGTGCTTCCTTTGAAGAGAAACCTTCCTTTGTGAACCTATAATCCTTGAACTGTTATGCTCCCCATGAACCTATTATGAATATGTTATCTTGTTAACACTATATGTCTGTCAATCATAGAATTGTGACACATACTATTGTATAGACTCCCCCTCTTCAAATTTCAAGGAGTCGACGAACCATATTGTTCAAAATAGTGTATCATCTAGTGGACGATCTTGAATCGAGTCATTAACGGAAGTGACTGTGATTCCTTACAACTTGTTACAAATCTTAAAAGCATGATTGTTTGAACTTTCTTATCTTTCTGCACTTCTTGCCAATCCTATACTTTTTATTATTGTATTTGTTCATCTTGTAGTGCTTTCCTTTTCCAAACCTTCTTATTATCATCATCAATATTCATCATTGATCCCATTTTTTTCCTATAGTGACGAGCTATGTGTCCATAATTGTGACACTTGTAACATTCTATATATGGATGGTACCTACATTGTTGTGCTATGTATCCATGATTATGACATTAAAGAATTCAATGTCATCGATAGAATATTCCATCTGGTATATATCTCGAGAACTTGCAAACTTGCTTCTAGGGTTTTGAATATAATAGTTGTACCTGCCAAAATCTTTATAATCCCTAGCCATATGTCTGTAGTTAGCACATAAAAAGAAATAATAATTAAATAAATGTGTTTGTCTAAATGGTTTATTCAGATGTGATGGTCCTTGATAGTTGTACATGTCAACACCCTTACAATCCTTGGCCATATGTCCATAATTAGCACACGAAAAATAATAACCATTAAATAAACAAACATACCTGGAAGATTTTTCATTCTTCTTTGAAAGTGGTGTTGTAATTTGTTTTCATCCTTAGTTCTTGAATGATTTGGAATTGTTCTTTGGAGTGACAAATTCTTCTTTGGCTTTTCATTTTGATCAGCTTCCTTCTTAGAATCATTCTGCGAAGATGTGGAGCTTGTACCTTCATCAATTGGAGCTTTAGCATCTTTAATTGCCTTAATTTTTTCTTCTTCATACGTCTTATCTTGTAGGCATTCTTTTTTTAATCCCTTGAGTGTGTTGATATCATTACGGGTTGCATCAAGTTCTCCTTGATTTTGAGCAAGGTCCTCCTAAAATATGTCCTTCAATAATTTCCTTCTTTCTTCTACTTCTTCAACCTATATCTTGATAAGAGAGGCATTTTCAACTTCTCTGTTTAGTAATTGTATCTATTCCTTTTTCTTCTCAATCTCAATCCTAAGCGTGCTTAGTTCAAATGAAGAGCTTTCAAATTAATTTTTCTTTTGGTCAACTATGGATATGTATCTTTGATTAGATTCCTTCCTTTCAATATATGCTTCATGCATCTATTGTTTAAGCCTTCTAATCTCTGTAAAGGTTGTGTCTAGTTCTTGTTTCTTCTATTGGACTTTTCTCTTGAGGCCTTGTGTCTATCTATTCTTGACTTCTTCAAATTGAGTTCTAACACTGCTAATCATCCTCTCAAACTCTTCCTTTTCCTTGATGAGTTATTTTGTTGTCTTCATCTCTGCTTCCAAAAGTCTTGCCTTTTCCTTTTGATTTCTGAGTTCATTTATCACCTTGATCAGTTGATTTTGAAGCTCTAATTTACTCATTTCTCCAATTTCTTAATCATAATTAGAAGGATTTGAACTTTCAATAACATCTTGAACTGATTGCTTTATTGAATAGAGATTATGAAGCTTTTCCCAAAGAGCTTTAGCAATTGAACAATGACCAACTTTTGTTTTCATAGAATTTGGAAAAATGTTCAAAATTACATTCATGGCCTTTGAATTGTACCTTTTATCTTCATCGGTAGATGTGTCTCTCTATAAACAATGGACTCCCATACAACGTGAGCCTACAAATGGGCATGTAAGAAACTTCACTATTATTAAAGCCATAAAGCTTAAATAATTATTAGATTAATAAAGCTTATAAATCTTAATAAAGTCATACATCTTAGATAATTATTAAGGTCATAAAGTCTAAATTTTTTATTAAATTAAGATAAATTCCCATATCTAGTAATTATTTGCATCAAATTCAGGAGTTGGTGCACAATACTTATTTTCTTCAGTTTTTGTTGTACATATACGTTCCTTTGAAATCCTTGCAACCTACATCTTTGACTTTAACATCTCTATGCTCTAAAAAATTCCTTCCAACGGTTAAGTTATTATTGAAGGAACCAAGATCTGATACCAATTGTTATAAATACTGGGGTGGGGGCGGGGGTAGGGATGAATCAATATTTCTTAGAAACTAACACTTTTTAATCATCTTTAGAGCATTAGTTATTATTAATGTTCTTATTAAAAAATTATAAACAATAATCAATAGAAGAAAACACCATACAAAAATGCAGGAAGATAAAACAATAGACGCAGATATTTTTAAGTGGAAAACCCCCTCTGGGTCAAAAACCACTGAATGATTCTCTAGTAATTAAGATGCGTCAACCCCCTAAGTCACAGGCCACAACTTGTAGGATGCTACTAAACCCTAATATCTTGATGCAACTGGGAGGATGCTCCAATGCCTTGTAGATCATGCCACAACCATATGAGTGCCACAACGCTCTATTTACAAGCTTATATTGGAAACGATGTTTTGTTGCCCTGTTATTTTATTAGCCACAACTAAATGGATGCCACAATGCTAATTGCAAACCACAAATTTCCATAGCACCACCCTGCCATCCTCAAGTGTTATTAGGCCATAACCTGAAGGTAAATCCAATCACCTACCTTGCACCAACTTGCCATCCTAACAAGCCAAAAGACCACGTTTCACAATTTTCAAACTAGATCTCCATGTTCTTTGAATGAAAGTAGAATAGATGTAAGGAATATGTAGAGTAAATATTGAATCCTAGTGGCCATTGATCATTATTCCCACAACCTAGTCTTTGCATGATGCTACACATATCATTGTACAACTACACATCATTTTCACTACACACTACATATCATTGTCACTACAGTGTGAACAACTGTCGTTACTGTTACTGTAAATCAGTGTCACTGCAAATCACTGCATAATGTTGGCTACCACAGAATTTCACTTCATGAATGAATAGTCATGAATGCTCAAACATTGCTCTCATCATGCTTCACGCAATGTTGCAGCCATCTGGCACTGCTATCAAATGATGGCACAACCTAAGGTGTCTCAGGTCATCCTGATGCCCTGCAATCAATGTTATCAAGCTTTGCCCTCGGAGAGCTACTATCATATATGTACACATTGTTTCTTATTTGGTCAAACCTTGGTATCCATATTTATTTCAATATGCTTGTACAACTAGTTGATATTGCCTTCAAGACATGCTTCCCGGTATGGTTACAATTGTGTCATTGTACAAAAATCCCTAGGTCATCATTGTCATATGTCTATGTACCTCAATATATGGGTCAAGTAAATAGGTAATTCTAAATTTGAGGTGTGAAATTAATGTCACATCTAGGTATTGTTTTCATATAGTGTCACAGTCAAGTAAAGTCAATGTAAAACATCATAGAATTTTCACTACGTCAATCAATGTTTCACTTCATAGTCAAGGTAATTGTCATGTTAAGGTAAAATTGTCAATTTTAAGACACATAATATTAAGTCATAGGTATTTTTCATGTCAATGGACATCGTTGCAACACACTATCATAGATAAGACACATAACAATTGTCACATCCTTAGTGATTAAGGTAACAAGAGCAATGTCATGTTAAGTGATGGATTCTCCAGAAGAACACAAGTCTGCCCAACCACCAATCATTACATCAATATAATTTATCAATGTCCCTTACATTAAGCCACAAAACATGGGTTACTAAGTGGACATTAACAAGTGTTATTTTATTGTCATGTCATCATATGAATCACATTCATACATGTGTAGGATCATATAAGTATCTCACTGTTGTAACAAAAACACTGTCAAATCAAAGTCATATCTAGGTATTACAGTCATGTCATAGTTAAGTAACTAACAAGTATAAGATTATTGTCAAGTAACTATACACTCTTATATCTAAACACATGTTAACAGTCAAGTTTTTATGTAGTTATTTCATTAATGTATCAAGTTGAGGTCTATTTCACATGTTTCCCATTACATTGCTTGTCAATGATGTCATTATTATTTTCATAGTCCAACAAGTTAAGTGTAGCACTTTATTTGAGTTGTCATATATTAAACATTTCATTCTAGCTATCATACTCTGATCCACATTTAGTTCACGATCAAATGTATAGGTATGCATATTTCAGTTTATGAACAAGTTTTCCATTAAAAAAAGTCAACACAACATACATATCCATCACCAAATCTTTATTTTTTATTATTTTAATTGGTATTTAAATTTAATTTCCATGCTTAGTGTAAATTCTTGCCTTTGCAAGGAATATATGGGTGATTGTAGAAGATCAACAACAAGATGCTAAGCCTGAGATTCAATACCTTATAAATGTTGTGATATACCCCTAACTTTATTCCTATAGTATCCAGGATCAGTTTCCATACAATGGCTGTATAAGTACGAGAGGATGTGGTGGCCTTAAAATTATATAGAATACATTTATCCTTGAGATTTATGAAATTACTGGTAAAGGTTTTAGATTGAATGAATATTTCTTCTCTTCAAACTGTACTATTGAAACAAGAAGAATAATATACATTCCTTGTTCTGGATGCTTACCATTCAACTAGGGTATAATATATATTTTCCATAAGTGAGGGCATACAAACTCACAAATATTACATTAGATCCACCTATAAAACACATTCACACTCCAAACAAATCATAATATGGTCAAAAGAACATACCTTGAAGGCTGAGAGCAAGGCTAATTTAGATCAACATAAGAAGACCTAAAGGGAGTTGAGAATCTAAGTCAACAATTGAGGAGGCCTTTTAGGAAATGTAAGCATTTAATTGTTCTAAGTTATTTAATTTGCATTATATATAAACTTGGACCCTAAGCAAAGCCCATGTACCCTTTATAATTAGGAATTAAGTTAATCAAGGGTTGAATTTTCCACTCAATAGAATAAATAACCCTTAATAACCTTATTTAAATATATATTTTTAAGGATTATTCCTGAAATATTTTTAATTCTACTAGAACTTGAAATAAATGATTGACTTAGTGTGTATGGTCCTACCAAGGGTATCAAGTCAATGATTGGTTTATTGTCTTTGGTTCTTGAATTTATTCAACTTATACATGGTGATATTATGGTTATAAATAATTCCATATATTGAAAAGCATAAAAGGAGGTTTCATATCACTACCCCTAGGGGTTTTACCACAGAAACTAGGGTCACCAACTTTAATTGTGAATATCTCTCAAATCAAGAGGCCTCTCATGGTGTACCACATATAATAAATAAATAAATAAATAAATAAAACATATTTTCAAGGAGAATATAATGACATATATATCAAACTAAAAATCAATTATTATACCTACCAAAAACCCTATACAAATCTGGAGCGCATCCTCAGTCTAGGGAACCCAAACCCTAGGAATTTGGTTTTCAACCATCCAATAGTATAACTGTTGTCTTGATGCAATCTGACAATTACT
Organism: Pinus taeda; assembly: GCA_000404065.3. Classification (NCBI taxonomy): domain Eukaryota; kingdom Viridiplantae; phylum Streptophyta; class Pinopsida; order Pinales; family Pinaceae; genus Pinus; species Pinus taeda. The sequence continues at coordinate 114,981 of APFE031518334.1, read as the reverse complement.
AAGAATCGTTCATTATCCATTTGACATCAATGACTGGTGTTTTTGGTCAAATTCAAACCCAATCAACTCCATGAATTGACATCAAACAACACCATCCAACATGTCAATCCAGGAAAATATCCATGCCAATAATAACACATAACCATAAAATCACATGCATATACAATGCATCCATAAATCAATAATGGAATCACACATGCAACCTATTACCTGCAAAGAAATCTAGTCGTATTTGTTGATCCAATTGGTCCATTGTTCTTTCCTGCTTTCCTTTGCCTACTTTCTCCAAATCCAATATATGCCAAAGTGCTCCAAGAATGATCCAATATTTATCTAAGTGTGAAAGAGTGTGAGATAATGAGACAATGAAATAGAGCTCCAAAACTAAATTTTCAAAAGGTTGTGAACTGATCCTCATAATCCTTTTTATCATTAAGACCTCTATCCTCTTCATTTTCCTTCATTTTTCCTTCAATTTCCTCTTATTAAAATTTGTGTCTTTTCACCTTCCTTTTCTCCTATTTTCCTTTATTTCCATAAATAAATGTTAATTAATGCCTATTTTCATTTACCAATGCCTTTGTCAATTTCCATAGCCATTAATTAATCACTAGTGATACGCATCATTATTTTTAGCCCAACATTTAGCTTGGAATACGTGTCCCATCCCCTTGGTTATATTTTATTTACATAGAAAATCAACCAGGGGTTATTACAAACCCCTCCCCCTTGGTGAAACACCATCATTGGTGTTCAATGAAACCTATGACCAACAAACCATTGAAAACAAAACATATTTCCCATGGAGCTTTATAACAAAACTCAATGTAGTATTTACAAATGCAAACCATGACAAACATAAAAACATGACAATCATATCACTTATTGGAGCTTTATAACACATCTCAGTACGACATCTACAACAACATCCATACACATATACATATACATATACCAAACAATAATTTTCTCGAACCAGTAAATGATGAAGGATACATAGTGTGCCTCTGATCAATCATCTCCCATGTTGCTTCATTGAGCCCAAAGTGCTTCCATTTCACTTTAACCTGCTCAATTTCTCTGTTTCGGAGCATAAGTTGTTTCTGTTGCAATATGAAATGTGGTTCTAGCTACAATTATCCCTTTGGTTTCACCTACAATACATAATAGTGAATCACATGATCAACATCATGTACATACTTCTTAAGCAATGAAACGTGGAACACAACATGGAATTTCACCATAGGAGGTAGTACAAGTCGGTATTCCACTGGTCCAATCCTTTCAAGGATCTCAAAACGCCTCCAATGTCGAGGTGCCAACTTGGCACATGATCTAATCCTCAAGGAGCTCCTCTTGGGCTTGATGCACAAGTACACATGTTCCCCAACCTAAAACTCCTTAAATATCCCATGTTGATCTACATAACTCTTCTCCATGTCTTGTGTTGCCTTCAAATTCCTTTTAATAACCTACATTCCATTTTCCATCTCTACCAACATATCAGTCCAATCAATACCCTATTCACTGGATCACTCCAGCTGATAGGAGTATTACAACTCTGTCCATAAGGTGCCTGAAATTGACTCATCTTCAAGGACTCTGGATAACCATTATTATAATCAAACTCTATCGATGGAATATACTCTTCCCACTTCCACTACTGATGCATGGCATACATCCTCAACATATCATTAAGAGTCCTGTTGACCCTCTTTGTTTGTCCATCTATTTACAAATGATAATTTGTACTCAAGGCCAACTTTATCCCCAAACCTGCAAAAAACCCTTTCCAAAATTTGGAAGTGAACTTGGAACCTCTATCGAATACAATATTCTTAGGAACACCATGCAATATCACTATCTTCCTGGTGAAAATATGAGCTAACTCACTATCTGAATTTGCTACCTTAACCTGTCAACCACAACCATGATAGAATCATGTTGTTTTGATGTCCTTGGAAAACCTGTAATGAAGTCCATCAAAATGACCTCCCATTTCCACATGGATACTTACACTTTGATTTACTTGCTGACAGTCCAAACATCTTGCAATAAAAGTTTCCACCTCTTTCTTAACTCTTTTCAATGTATTTTGATATCCTGGGTGAGCTGAATACAACTTAACATGAAGCTCCCTCAAGATAAGATTCTTAAGCTCACAATCATTTGGTACATAAATATTGTTCTTAAATCTGACCAAGCCATCTGTGGTAATATGGTACCCCTCATCCTTATCACCTGCACCCTGCTATTATAACATATGCCTCAACTACTGATACATGTCATCATTTTTTCCTACCTACAAGATCTGCTCCTCCAAGTTTGTCCCATAAGATTTCACAACTGAAATATGCTTCCCCTATACTCTACTACTGAGAGCATCTGTAATCATGTTCTCTTTTCCCTTAATGTACTTGATCTCAAAGTCAAACTCATTGAGAGTAGTCAACCATCTAGCTTTCCTAACATTCATATTAGGTTGGTTAAACAAGTACCTCATCCCTCTATGATCACTCATTAGAATGAACCTCCTACTAGGAAGATAATGTCTCCACATCTTCAATGCATGAATGATAACAACCAAATCAAGCTCATGAGTCACATAATTTTGTTTGTGCTCATTCAACTTCCTTGAATCATAGAATACTACATGTCCTACTTGCATTAGGACTCCACCAAGTCCTCTCTTGCAATAATTTATACATACCACAAGCTATTTGTCAAGATCTACAATCTCCAAGACTGGAGCATTTGTAATAAAATGCTTCAACTACTCAAAACTAGTTGCACACTCCTTAGTCCATTTGAACTTATTCCCTTTTCATTGCAAAGGTGTAATATGATAGGCAATATGTGAGAAGTTCATAATGAAACCCCTGTAATAAATTTCTAGTCCCATGAATGATCTGACCTCATCCACATTCCTAGGAGCTTCACACTCCATGATAGATTTGATTGTTTTTGGGTCCATTGTTATGCCTTCGTTGGAAACAACATGTCCCAACTAATGAACTTATATCTGAAAGAAACTACACTTAGCTTGGCATACAAATGATGCTCTCTTAGCAATCTTAACACTGATGCTAGGTGTTTTGCATGCTCTTCCTCATTCTTACAATATATTAATATGTCATCACTGAAAACTAACACAAATTGTCTAGATAAAGATGCAACACACTATTCATCAAACTCTTGAAATTATTTGAAGCATTAGTAATACCAAAAGGAACTACCACAAACTCATAATACCCATACCTGGTATTGAATGTAGCCTTGTAGATGTCCTCTTCTTTGATGTGTACTTGATGATATCCTGATCCCAACTCGATATTCAAAAACAATGCTTCTCCCTTCAACTAATCAAGCAAGTCATCAATATGTGACAAAGGATACATGTTCTTGATAGTCAACTTGTTCAATTGCCTGTAATCAATAAACATCACGAGACTGCCATCCTTTCCTTCACAAACAATAATTGTGCACCCCAAGGTGACACAATTAGCCTAATGTATGCCTTGTCAAGCATTTTAAGCTGCAACTTTAATTCCACTAAATTTGGAGTGTGCATCTTGTAAGGTGCCTTAGATGTTGTTGTTGCTCCCAACGTTAACTCAATAGAAAAATTAACTTCCCTATGAGGCAGTAACTTTGAAATCTCTACTGGAAACACATCCTGAAACTGTTGCAAAACCAGATACCTCTTCAAAAGTTCAACATCCTCAACATCATTTCCTTTATCACTATAAATACGAACTGTAAACAATAAACATCCTTTCCTATGACTCCTCTTTTCCTGCATAGCTATAACCATTCTCACTGCTGTAGGCTTCTTCTTACCCTGCAAGAATCTCTTCTATCCATCATCATCCATGAACTCAATAGCCTTATCATAGAAATATACCTTAGTCCTGTGAATCTATCCATCATCATCCAAGAACTCAATAGCCTTATCATAGAAATATACCTTAGTCCTGTGAATGTATGACCAGTCCATACCCAACAACATATTGTATTATCCTAATGAAAGCACATTTAGATATGTTGATTTATAATACCATTTAGCTCAAATGCAAAATGTCTCACCCAATGATGAACTCTTTTCTTGGTACCTATATCCAACTACACTAACCAAGATTCTACATGCACTTTTTTCAAGCAACACTTATCCACCAGGTTGGGAATGATATAACTATAGTTAGATCTAGGGTCAATCAAAATAGAAACAACTTGATCACAAAGCTTACCTTCCATCTGGATAATAGACTCATGATGATCATCCTGCCTACTACCCAATGTTTCATAGATGCGAGGAATACTCTATCCAACATACCAAAATGTCTATGTTTCATGTGAACTATAAATATGAGGTCTACCACCATGATCTTGTGGAAAATCTCTCTTATGATGGTCCTTTCCACAAGTCCAACACTGCAAAGGTTTCCTTCCCTCACCCTTGTTCTTGTCCTTAGACTGAATGTAGAGATATGGTGATAGAATTGCAACTGCTCAATAATTTTTAATCTAAATCAAGAGAAACAAATCTACTCTATTTCTCTATAGAAACTAATTCAAAATTTAGAACAACATTCACAAACATGCAAAAAGAAAAACCCACACATGCATACTATTTTTCTGGGGGAACCCAACCGGGAAAAAATCCTCAAGCTTCTTTGCATTAAGCAGATGAATAAAGAATGTATTACAATTGCTTGCCTGCTGTGAGCACAACTTGCAAGTGAATAGTCTATCTCTCTACCCAATGAGAATCTTTGACCCAGAGTTAGTCAATTTATTCCTCTTCTTGAGCCCCTATTTCCTTGTGAGAATCTTGAGGAATCATCCCATAATTTTTTTGAAATTTTCCTCCAATTAACTTCGTTATTCCCAAGAATTGATCATCTGAATGCATGCAACAACTATAAACTCAAACTAGTTTACAACTGCTTATTACACTACCTTGGAATCTCCACCACAACTGGGGAATTCGAATTATTTTCATGCACTATCTATTTTGAGTTGATTAATCAGTTAAATGGGTGATCATTGAGTTTGACTGTTCTCCCACTGCACAACTAACCTTCCACTAGTTCCATTAACTAATAGAACTAGTTTAACTGAACACAATTGGATATACCTGAACTTGATTACTAAAATTTAGCAATCACACATGCTTAACTGAACTCCAACCCGTCTAGCTTGAATTTACTGATATAACTGAGTGGAAAGAGCCATGTTAGCTTCGTTAACTACCTCCAAGTTGTCTGTTGATGTGGAAATTGAAATTTTCTCAACTTAACCAAGGCAAAGTCAAATTGAGCCTTTCTTGCTACACTTCTCAACACTCCCTCTTAGAAAGAAAGGGATTATCAACCACCCCTATCCTGCATCTGTGGAATTTGAACTTTCCTCCTGACAAAGCCTTTCTCAATATGTCAACATCTTGTTCCTATATCAGAATGTATTATAGCAACATTATCTACCTCTACACACAATATCATAAATGATGATACCGTATATCTATATGCTTGGATTTATCGTGAAATACTATATTCTGAGAGAGCTTAATGCGACTCTTATTCTCACAATAGATCACAATTGGATCCATATTTTGACCAAGAAATCCCACAAGTATATTTACCATGTATTCAGCTTCTTCCAAGCTGAGCACCATAGATATTTTCTTCTTGCTATACCAGGAAACCATTGCAAATCCAACACTGAAAATTCCACTTTATATACTTGTCGTAGCGGCTACAACCACCCTCCAAAATTTTGTCTTAGTTTCATTTTGAAGCCTCCCTATCAACCTCTCATAGCAGCATGTCTTGCCCTGTCAAGTACACAAGCTTCAATGATTTTCTTGTAGAATGACAACCTATCTGTGAGAGCTTGTTGCATCCCCCTTACAGATTGTTCCTTTGAACTTGGTCCAGCTACACGATGAGCAACTCCCTCAAGAAATTGTCATCATTTTGATGTATGTTAGCTTGTAGAAGCATCGTTTCAGTTTTCCTTCGCATCTCACTGTTGTCTCGTGCATGATATTGTTTTTTGCATGAGAGATCGCCATTATGGTGACTCGCTTCACACACATGCATGCTTTCCCATTTCCTAAATCCTGCACTTGTTGTTTGCATGCATGATCATTCATTGTTGTTTGCACTCATCTCACCATGCATTCATACTTCTCATGTTTTCAGTTTCCCGTCGGCGGGACTGGGATGCCTTGGCTCAGACCATGCCTTGCCTGGCTAGCACTACACATTTCCAGAACCACAGGCTCTAACATCCCTGCAAAAAGTGTGCAGGCCTAGACCAACATTGACCTCCAGGCTTGCATTGCAGAATTCTTGGAGGTAATGTCATGTTGGCCCCAGAAACTATGCAATGTTGTTTGTTGGTTGCATGTCACTGCTGAGTGAAATTGCAAATTGCGCAGTTTTAGTCCTTAGCAAGCTAGGCTGGAATGTGCATTGTGCAGTTCCAGTAGTCAATCAGCCTCCTAGCAGCCCAAACTATGCATTGTACAGTTTTGGCAGTCAATATCCTGACCTCCAGGTGAAAATTGTGCAACCTTCACATTCAATCACATAGGTATGTTGCAAGTCAGTCCTCAAGTTTGTTTTGGTCTTCAACTAACATATTTCTTTCAATGAGTGTTGTTATGTCTCCAAGCATCAAAAGTGTTCATCTGTCTCTCAGCAGTACAAGTACAACAACTTCAAGGGGATCAGAGTCATAGACACTGTTAAGAGCACAACTGGGGATGCAGTCGGTCTAGTGTCTATGAACTTGCCTATCGACGAAGACATCAAGTTGTTCATGTAAAAGTATATCAAGGTAAATGGAAATGACATCACAACAAGTAGAACCATCAGTAGTAGTAGAAGGCAGAACACCTGCACACGACAAATGAAAGAGGAAGGTTTTCGACAGCATAGAGGCGGAGAAAAGCTGCAAGTTCAAAGCAGATCCACTCATGATGAGAGCATCTTTGGAGATTGAGGCTATGAGGTGATGACATGAAATGAAGATTGCACAAAGCAAAGAACAAAAGAGAGAAGGAGTTGCATGTGCTGAAGCAGTAACACAAGGAAGAACATGAGATGCATAGACAAAGAATAAGTTGCAGTAGGAACATGTACAATAGGGTGTGCAACATACACATATGGATGAAACTATGCTCGTAAAAGTTATAGATCCATCCTAGTAGCTTGCACGAAGTAGATAAGGCCAGCAGTGATGTTGATCACATGCAAGGGAATTAAAAAGCATGCATGTCATTGTGTGCATGCAAGTGATCCCACCCATTTGGCACACTCACTGAGGCGAAGACAAGAAGCAAGTCCAACTAGAGTTGAACATGTATTTGACAAGTTGATGCACACATCCACTAACACATGCTTGGAGATTAGCACAAACACTATGCATCAACATGTTGTCGGCCTGATCGCACCTAGGATGACCATGCACATGCTATCAAATCAGTGTACCCGAATGCAATAGAGGTAAGAGTTCGCTTCAACAAGATGTCACCATTGAGCGCACTGACACCATCACGGACGACCAATATTGGCATTGGTTCACCACCATCGACCATCATAAGGATGTCAAAGAGTTGGTCTCACCACAACGGTCTGAGTGTTAGTGATGTCGGTCATGGCTTGCTCAAGCCATTTTATCTCACATGGGTACATGTGCATTGTAATGTAAAATCTTGTCAAGTGTAAGTTCAAGTGTCGATATTTGGATGTAACACTGATAGTGTAGATGAAGAGTCATGAGGGTAGATGAATTGTCACAAAGGGGAATGTCAAGGGCCACCCCACCCTTTTTTATAAATAGTCCCTCATAACTCATTGTAGGGGCTTTTCGCCAGCCAATTCCGATAAGACTATCTTAGAGAGAGCTTGGATAGTATTGTAATGCCCCTTGGCTTCTCCAGTGCACAGAGCTAGTATATCTCTTTGGAGGAGCAGGCACTTGTGGATGTAATGTTCTGCTATCGGAACTAGTGGTTGGAAATGGATGTATTGTATGACTAGAACTTACACTTCTTAATATAATAGAGCCAAAACGTTTCATACATATGTTGTATTGCATTCTATGCTATCTAGTTTACTCTAAATGATATATGTATTTGTTTTCTTATGCATGCATGTATGGACTATTCTGTGTAAGTATGTATGAATCTTTCTGAAATGGGGTATTGTTTTAACCATCACTTTTGATTTCTCACTAACTTTCTTTCTAGCTTGTGATGTATCTTCGTTCGTGTGTTCCCTTCCAAGCCGCGTATTATTACAGGTTTCCAAGGGGTGAACTCACCTCACTCTCTGTTTGTTAGAACCTCTCATCAACCTTCCTTGACTTACTATAGTTGTCACACCCTTGCTACCAACAGGGACATCTTACTTTCCTCTGTGTGAAATCTCAGTTAAGGCATTACCGTACGACCCACTGCTAGGACTCCTACACCAACAGTCTGAGGTCTAATTTGGACTTCTTACCTAGGAGATCCCTTGACATGTTGGTGGGTCAAACACCATCAACATTTATGGCACTAGAAGGAGGGACAGATGACAAGCTTTGTCCTCTCATCCTATTTTGAACCTTTGCATATCTATCATGAAGTCTTGTGCTCTCCTCCATCGACTATGTTTTTCGCATGTAGATTTTGTTACAATCACGAGGGAGTTTTTCGATATCTTTTCCACATACATGTATCATGGTGAAGGCGATGTGGCCTGACCTGAGTTCTTACATGAATTCCTTTCCATGCTTCACGGGGATGATGGATATTCTGACGAACACGCTTGTTTGCGGCTTACATACACACTTCATGAATCTCTACATCAATGGTTGTGCAGCCTACCAGATGACAACATGCACTTACTTCAACACTTCTGTGATCTCATTAAAGATACTTTCTATCGTTTTGATCCAGAATATTTTGACCAAAAATTGTTACAACAACAGAAGGCTCCACATGAATTTCCTATGGATTTTTGGTAGCACTTCCATGATTTACAATTTCAAGCTCTAAAGAGCAAGATGAAATTTCCTTATCTTTGAGACTAATTCAAGTACTGTCTTAAGAAATCTACCCATCCCAAGAAGAATTTCAAGCTCAAATCCAGCTCAGCATACTTCGATGATGGATCTGTGCAATCACAGATGGACATGGTCACTATCACAAGTGACTGTCTATCATCCCCTCATCAAACAGCGCCACCATCACAGAGTGATGTGGGAGAGCATGAACACTCATTTATTGAACTGTCATGTCCTCTTGACATCACTCCTTCCAATTTTCGAGCAAACTTGGTTGTGAGTCCCATACCTCATCGCATGTATTTTTTACCTCAACCTCCGTCTTCATATTCTAATCATCCTCCAAATGATACTGTCATGTGTCATTCCATTCTAGACTCTACACTTGTTTTGAATGAGGATCAATCTATCGATGGATTTGGTGTTGCACAACCAACATGAACTGACATTCATGAAGAGCATGATGGTGAGCTTGAACATCCACCGGCAGCAAGGGACCATCCCTGTCTGTCCATACCTCCTCTGTTTTTTCCTAACATCCTTGATGATCCTGCCATCCCTGATTTTTCATGTGCATCCCCGTACACAGATGCACCCATTGTTGATCATTCAGAGGACAAGCCGGATATCAATCCATCATCTCACAATGGAGAGGACCAATCATTCATTGAAAATACACTTGATGTTTCATCTTCTCTTTCCAGAAATGTAGAGGGTGAAAATCCTTTCTTCTCATCTACCCCTCTGTGTGTTCATCAAATCATGAGGATACTGACAAATATCCTGATTTTTGGTGATATTGGTTGTCACAATCTCTTTACCTCATCATATGATCATGATGATGATTCATTCGTTGTTAATCTGTCTAAGCCACTAGTCTATGATGATATATCTATCGATGAATTCAAAACTCCCTGGACTATCGAGGCGCTTTAGTCCAAGCTAATGGTTATGTCAGGCCCTCACTGTCCTAAGGTTAGTCTCACTTACAATTAGGAAATTTTTCAAACACTTGAGGCTCCTCATCACTCATCTGTATGCACTAAAGAACAATTCAACACTCAGATTTCACTTCCTCCACTCAAACTATATGATCCCATCGCTCATGCATTAGAGTAATCTTACATAGAAAGCACACTTGTCCAATGTAAGCGGTATACTTTTCTCACGTTTTCTTGCATGTCATGGTCAAGGTAATGCATACACTCAAAATTTGCATGCAGTGTAGCACAACACCATGGCAAGTACGCATAGCACATGTCATGTGCTTTCAATCATTTTTGTTTTGTGGACACTTGTAAGCTCAAAGTGTGTTTGTCTTCATTGTTGTATCTTTCAAATCTACTAGTCCACACAATTGTGTTGTTTGCGAACCATGCCTTCACCAGCATGGGTCAACCAGTTTGTGGTGGCTACATTGGAAGTATCACTTCACATGAGACCACCCATGCCCTGTTAGCTTAGGAGTAGGAGTATTGTTTTCTTTCTGAGTTATTTTCTTGCATGTCTATTTTCTTACTTGCTTTGCACATTTGTTTCCCTACTTGCTTGTTTTCTTACCCATTCTTCTTTCACATTTACTTTTTCTTCCACTTTTCTTTTTTTTTTGTTTGCTTTTTTTGGTTCATAGTTTAGTTTCACATGATATCATGCATGAATCTTGAAACAAGCTGGGTAAAGTACAAGAGGCCTTATGAAGTTATCACTACTTGGTTATCTGTCATCCTACCTTTGTATGAAGAACTTGTTACTTTTGGTCCATGATACATTGATGGAAAATAAATATTGTTCAAGGTGAACCTTGGTGAAAACACAACACTTGCGCACTAACTAATGTCACCTACTCTAGTCGGTTTTTTTTGGGTTAATCCTTGTCAACTCAATCAAGTAGAATAAGGTGAGGAGGAAAACCTTAACAAGCATGCCAGAAATATATATAAACTACTTCTTTGAAGGAAAAACCTCTTATGCTCTCAATAAGTTGGGACCCCTCTTCCGCCTCTAAAATGAATAAGTGTTATGCGCAGTTATGAAAATGAAAATGAAAAAATGAAAAGTGAAAAATGAAAAATGAAAAATAAATAAGGTGAAATAAGAGAAAGGCTTCCTGCGCAGAGAGGTGATGCAAGTAACTCCACTGAGGTACTGACTAGGCTCACTAGTAGCAGAGTGATGCTTTTGTTCTTGTGTGACTCTGTCGAGGTATTGTCTGGGCCTGCTGGCAGTGGAGCAACACCAGAGATGAAACTAAGACTCTGACGACTATATTGCTTGTGCACCAATATACTCCTCAACCCAAATCGAAACAACTGTGTTTCCTTAGCTTGGAATGTGTGTTAATCGACCAAGAGCTTGGTAGATGCTATATCTTACAATCAAGAATTTGTGAAAACCAAGACAAAATGAGAACTGAAAAATACTTCTAGAGGTGTTAGACTTTATTTTCACAAACAAGGTCCATTTAGAGAGTTGGAGTTCTACCAGTGTGTCGCCAAGTGTTGTAGCAGCTACAACCAGCCCTCCAAAATTTTTCCTTAGCTTCATTTTGGAGCCTCCCTACCAACCTCTCATAACAGTGTGTCTTGCCTTGTCAAGTACACGAGCTTCAATGATTAATTGTAGAATGACAGCCTCTTCATGAAAGCTTGTTGCATCCCCTTCACAGGTTGTTCCTCCAAACTTGGTCGAGCTGTAGGATGAGAATCTCCCTCAAGAAATTGCACAATTCTAGAGGTGAACCAGCCTTCCCTCCAGAAATTACACAATTTTGTCTCGTACCTTGCTGAGCTCTAGAATTGCACAAATCTACCTGTCACTATTCACTAAGAAAATTGTGTGATTCCTCCCAGCAGGGATGCTTAGCCCAGAAATTGCGCAAACCTTTTGGGCAGCCACCCCATCTCCCTCCTAGAAATGCACATTTTTTCCCCTTAGTTGAAGAGATCGATGCATGTGCCTTCAGGTTGATTAGTTCCCTCCGGGAATTAGAAAAACAGAATTGCATTCATGGACTGCTTCTCCCAAAGAAACATGCTAAGGCATCCATTGATTCAGGGATCAATTTTTAGCAGCTGGAGGTTACATGCAAGGATCATTTTAGACACCTCCCGCAAAGTGTCGCTTCTCCTAGATTTGTGGCATGCACATAACAACCTTGATTCTATCAAAACTCATCAATCGGATGTTGCAGAGCTCGTCTTCACATCGACATTGCAACTCTGACATCCCACATTTCATCTAGGAGTCGTAGGCACATTCAACTCAGATGTTTTATACTCACCTTTCTTGTCTTGCGTTGTGTTTATATCGCTTTTTTTGTTTCTCTTTGTGTGAGTGTTGTCTTCTTGATTTTAGTGAGCGCTTTTTGTCTACTTGATTTCACTGAGCGCTTGTTGTCTACTTGATTTCATTGAGCACTTGTTGTAGAAATTTTATGAATAATATGACACTTATTCAATCGAGATTATCCTAATTATACATTATTCTAGAATGCATGCATAATACATAATATCATCTACGTTGATCATCAATTTAGTAGTATTCAGAAACATACACATGCACACATTGAAGCATCAATCACACATATCAACACAGTATGTACCCGGGGAAAGCATAAAGCTGAAAACCCCACAACTATGTATACATTATATTGATTGAGATCATGTAACAGTACACAATACAATACTAGCTCCACCTGTTACACACAATACAACATAGATCTGAATCAATCACTGCCTCAAATCACCCCTGCTGCTTGCCTGCCTCCACTGCGCAATCCTGCATAGAGAATGGATGAGAATGGCTAAACCATTCACGTGTTTCCCTTGTGTAACACTACGCAATCCTCATTGACAACTCAATCCCACTGATTGTGCAAATCACATGCACAACTATTAGTCACAACTGGCAGTTGTCTTGCCCTTTCACTTACCTCTAACAGTTGTCTCCACTGCACTGTCCATGCACTAAGTTAACTGATGTATTCTTCAATTGCTTTATGAGTAAATAATTAGTGAACTAATTAATAACTAATTCACATAACTCAACATTAGTCTATTTTCCAGTTAGACTAACTACAACTAGTTCAACTAAGTCAAACTGAACACAACTCCATCAACTCCTGATCCAACTCCAAAGAACTCAATCACTGAAGTCCTAACTGAAGTCCTCCATGCAATAGCTCAAGTTAACCATAGGAACCACGTATTTCCTTCTGGCAGTTGCATGTGCCACATCTGTAGCTTGAACTGAAGTACTCCAAGAGAATAAGATAATGTTTATAGTCCAAATATTATTAAGAGCTGATAATATTCGACTGTTCTATTTTTAGCATGGGAATCTAAAAATAGACTCCGCCCATATGTTTAAAAATAGAGGTCCATATATTTTTACCAACTTGACCAATCATCCACAAATAACATCCTGCAACTCATAGACCATGATCCATATGTCTAAAAATAGACTTTGCGCCAAAAATAGCCTGCGAACCCACTTAGTGAAGGCGACTTCTTTCCACTAAGCTCCATCATCTTGTTGCATTCTCAACACTCCCTCTCAACAAGATATGGATTATCAAAAACCCCTATCCTATCTCGGTGTACTCGAATTTGCTCCTGGTGAGCGCCTTCGTCAAGATATCAGCATCCTGATCCTCCGTGGGAATATATGAAAGTAACACGATTCTCTGATGCACACAATCTCTGATATGATGGTACCTGATGTTGATGTGTTTGGATCTATCATGAAATACAGGATTAGCCAAGAGTTTAATGCAACTCTGGTTATCACAATAAATCATAGTAGGATCCAAATGAGACCCGAACAACCTGACCAGGATCTTCCTCATCCATATTGCCTCGCATGCAGCCAAACTTGTTGCCATATACTCGGCCTTCGCGGAACTGAGTGCCACAGATCTCTGCTTCCTACTGTACCAAGAAACTCTTGTCGATCCGATACTAAAGATCCCTCCAAATGTGCTCTTTCTGTCTGTTCGGCTCCCTACCCAATCTGCATCCATAAAGTCACATAGCTTCACCTCATCCTCCTGTCTGTACCACAATCCATGTCCCGATGTGCCTTTGAGATAACGCAATACATTCTTGCCCACCTTCCAGAAGAGCTTGGTTGGCTTAACCATAGCTTGTGAAAGCTGGTTAATAGCACAGCATATATCGGGTCATGTATTGACCAAATACATAAGTGACCCCACCAACTGTCGATAAACAGTGGCATCCACTACCTCTGCCGAAGTAGCATCCTCCTTCCTCCAACCTCCAGGAAGAGGAGTATCACCAGGCTTCCAACCATGCATGTTGAACTTCTCCAATATCTCTCGAGCATACTTACTCTGAGAAACAAACAGTCCATCACTACGTTGCCAAATTTCCAATCCCAGGAAATAATGAAGGAGGCCCAAGTCCTTCATCTCAAACTCCCAAGCAAGATCCTCCTTTCATGAAAGTATCAACAGCTCATCTCCCGTTAGAATCAAATCATCTACATACAGTACAATGATAAGCAACTTACCCCCCACCACAATCTGGTATAGGTTAGGATCCGCCTCACTCTTGGAGAATCCAAGTCCGGTGAAATAGCTATCTATCTGTGTGTACCAAGCACGAGGTTCTTGTTTCAACCCCTACAGCGCTCTCTTGAGCCTGCACACATGCGACTTGCTGCTGAAGATATCAAAACCTTCGGGCTGCTCTATGTACACTTCCTCCTCAATGACTCCGTCGAGGAACGTAGTCTTCACATCCATCTGATGAATGTGCCACCCCATCTGCGCTGAGAGAGCAAGAATCATCCATATGGAAGAATACCTTGCGACAGGTGCAAAGGTCTCCTCATAATCGATCCTCTCTATCTGTGAGAAGCCTCGGACAACAAATCTTGCCTTGTACTTCTCCACACTCCCGTCAACTGCTTGCTTCACTTTGTAGATCCATCTTGAACCCACCAATGATTTCCCTTCCAGTCTTGGGACAATCTCCCATGCATTGTTTCTGACAATCAAATCATACTCTTCCACCATGGCATCTACCCATGCGGGTTCCTTCATAGCTTCCTCGAAAGAGGATGGCTCCGTCACGACACATTTGCTCACAAGAGCCATGTATCTAGTTTACCGATCCGGTGACTGTCTCTACCTACGCTCTGTTGTAGGTGGTCCTACAACCTTCTCTGCATGTAAACAGGAGAACCAAAAATCCTCAAATGGGAAATATCAGGCCTCTTACCAGAATAAGCCTCCTTGGGTGTACTCATGCCAAGTATCTTGTGAGGACAACAGTTCTGCACATATACTGCAGTATTGCATGCTTCTGCCCATAAGTGAAGGGGTAGGCCCTGATCATGCAACATCGCTTGTGCAGCACCCACGATCGTTCTGTTCTTCCGCTCAGCAACCCCGTTTTGCTATGGGTTATGGGGAGCTATGAGCTCTCTTCGAATCCCTTTTGCGCTGCAGAAATCCTTGAAAGCACCAGAGATGAATTCACCACCATTGTCGCTCCTAAGAGCCTTCACCTTCTTCCTCGATTCCTTCTTGACCTGTGCTTTGAACTCACAGAACTTTGAGTATGTCTCGCTCTTCTTCTGCATGAAGAAGATCCATCACTTTCGGGAGAAATCATCAACAAAGATCATGTAATACCTGTGCTTTGCTGTCGAAGCAACTGAGAAAGGTCCACACACGTCTGTGTGAATTCTCTCAAGGATCGTCGTGGCGCGACTATCCTTCTCGTGAAAGGTGGCTTTCACAAACTTTCCCAAAATACACCCCTTGCACTGATCTGACTGCGCAAGAGTGCCTTTAGGAAGCCCAGTAGAGATCTGTTGCAGTATCTTCAAGGCTCCATGGTGAAGGTGGCCCAATCTCTAGTGCCACAGCTCGCCATCATACTGGCTCACCACTCCTTCTGCCTTGTATGCCATTGCTGAGCAACCATCTACATGCAACTGATAAAGGTTCTTGACTCGAACCCCTATCTTCCGGGTTTCTCTAGTTGTCTTACTGCACAGGAAAGCCTTTCCCTCGTTGAAAACAACATCATATTCCTTGTCTTCTAACATCGCCACAGAGATAAGATTCTTCTTCAATCCTGGAACATGCATCACTTCCTTCAATACAAAGGGTTTACCAAACTCCTTCTCAAAGGAAATGGTACCGATACCGGTCGCACTGTATCTACCATCATCACCCATCTCAATGTGCACTCCAAGATCTTTCTCATCTAGATCAGAAAACAAATCTCGATCTCCTGTCATGTGAAAATATGCACCACTGTCCAAGAACCATACTGATCCCATCACACTTGATACCAAGCATGTGATCAGCGAAAAATACAGGTCAAACTGCGAGGCTAAGGCCTCTCCTGCTGCAGATCCAATAGCTTGCTTATTTTTCTTCTTCTGCAGACAATTTGTGGCATAGTGTCCGTGCTGGTGACAGTGAAAGCACTTCACCTTGGACATGTCCTGCTTCTTACCTTTCACACCAGAATGAGAAGCTTTCTTGTTCTTCCCCTTCTTTGCTTTGGCAGCCAAAGCGCAATTTTCTTCATCAAGTGCCTTTGATGAAGATCCGCCCCTGGTATTCCGCCTGATCTCCTCTTGCACAAGATCCAACCAAATTCTCCCCCATCGTGGCAATTTCTCCCGACCATTGACAGAATCCTGATAGGAATGCCAACTCTTTGGAAGACCAAGTAGAGCCAAGCTTACCAAGTCCTCATCATCGACAGTCACCCCCACACTTCCCAGCTCATCTCGACATTGGGTGAACTTCGTGAGATACTTGGGCAATACTGTTGCCTTTCTCACACTTTATGTTTCTGAGTTTATCCTTGAGTGCCAACTTCCTCTGGTCTCTCTTGCTTTGGAATAGATCTGTCAACACTTTCCACATAAAGTATGGAGTAGCCTTTCCATGGAAGTTGGACACAATGTGATCCCTCATGCCCTCCAACATAATCCTTCGACACTTTGTTGTCTTCTTTTGCCAATCCGCGACTTGAGCAGCATCAGTAGGTTTTGGGACATCCACATCTATGAACTCCTTCAACCCATTATCATCTAACACTGCCTCCATCCTGTCCTTCCATGCAATATAGTTCGAGCTGCCCTCAAGGGCATACTCCAATCACAATCTGTTGAAAGACATTTCAACTTTGACACCAAGAAAACACTGGCTGCAAATTTGAATTCCACCAGCTCAAAACTCAACCGCTTCCGATCTAAAATTCGTGAGAACAAAGTATTTCTTGTACAGAGATCGACTGTATGGGCATTCACCGGATATCTCACCTTCCAAAAGAAGGATGAATCCAGAGGCTACCTGGTCCGATTACAGACTCTGCCTGAAGAAATAAAACGTAGTCACTTCCTAAATAATAGATCTGATGATCAATCCTCACTTTGATATCCTGTAGAAATCTCTTCTACAAATCAACCAGCTCTGATACCATGTAGAAATTTTATGAATAATATGACACTTATTCAACTCAGATTATCCTGATTACACACTATTGTGGAATGCATGCATAATACATAATCTCATCTACGTTGATCATCAATTTAGCAGTATTCAGAAACATACACATGCGCACATTGAAGCATCAATCGCATATCAACACAGTATGTACCTGGGGAAAGCATAAAGCTGAAAACCCCACAACTATCTATATATTATATTGATTGAGATCATGTAATAGTACACAATATGTACTAGCTCCACCTATTACACACAATACAGCATAGATTTGAATCAATCATTGCCTCAAATCACCCCTGCTGCTTGCCTGCCTCCACTGTGCAATCTTGCATAGAGAATGGATGAGAATGGCTAAACCATTCACATGTTTCCCTTGTGTAACACTACACAATCCTCATTGACAACTCAATCCCACTGATTATGCAAATCACATGCACAACTATTAGTCACAACTGATAGTTGTCTTGCCCTTTCACTTACCTCTAACACTTGTCTCCACTGAACTGTCCATGCACTGAGTTAACTAATGTATTCTTCAGTTGCTTTATGAGTTAATAATTAGTGAATTAATTAATAACTAATTCACATCACTCAACATTAGTCTATTTTCCAGTTATACTAACTACAACTAGTTCAACTAAGTCAAACTGAACACAACTCCATCAACTCCTGATCCAACTCCACAGAACTCAATCACTGAAGTCCTAACTGAAGTCCTCCATGAAATAGCTCAAGTTAACCCATAGGAACCACATATTTCCTTCTGGCAGCTGCATGTTGCACATCTGTAGCTCGAACTGAAGTGCTCCAAGAGAATAAGATAATGTTTATAGTCCAAATATTATTAAGAGCTAATAATATTCGACTGTTCTATTTTTAGCCTAGCAGTCTAAAAATAGACTTCTCCCATATGTCTAAAAATAGAGGTCCATCTATTTTTACCAACTTGACCAATCATCCACAAATAGCATCCTGCAACTCATAGACCATGATCCATATGTCTAAAAATAGACATAGTCTAAAAATATACTTTGCACCAAAAATATCCTGCGGGCCCACTTAGTGAAGGCAACTTCTTTCCACTAAGCTCCATCATCTTGTTGCATTCTCAACACTTGTTGTCTACTTGATTTCATTGAGCGCTTGTTGTCATTTTGATGTATGTTAGCTTGTAGAAGCATTGTTTCAATTGTCATTCGCATCTCACTAATATCGCCTGCATGAAATCATTTTTGCATGAATGGTCACTGTTGCGACGACTCGCTTCACACACATGCATGCTTTCCCATTTCCTGAATCCTACACTTGTTGTTTACATGTCTGATCATTTACTCTTGTTTGCACTCATCTCACCATGCATTCATACTTTTCATGTTTTCAGTTGCCCATTAGCCAGACTGAGATGCCTTGGCTCGGACCGTGCCTTTCCCGGCTAGCATTGCACATTTATGGAAGTGGAGGCTCTACCTTCCCTCTAGAAATTGCATAATCCTGGCCCAGTACTGACCTCCATGCTTGCATTGCATAATTCTTGGATGCAGTGTCCTGTTGGCCCCAAAAACTGCGCAATGCAGTTAGCTGGTTGCATGTCACTGCTGACTAAAATAACAGGCCAAGCTAGAATGTATATTGTGTAGTTCTAGAAGTTAGTTAGCCTCCTAACATCATGGACTATGCCTTGTGAAGTTTTGGCAGTCAGTCTCCTGACCTACTTCACGTCCAATCACATAGGTATCTTGCAAGTCAGTCCTCACGTTTGTTTTAGTTTTCGACTAACATATTGCTTGCCATGAGCGTTGTTATGTCTCCAGGAATCAAAAGTGTTTGTCTATCTCTTAGTAGCACAAGTACAATGACTTCCAGGAGATCAGATTCAAAGACACCGTTAAGAGCGCAACTAGGGATGCAGTCGGTCAAGTGTCTATGAACTTGGCTATCCACCAAGACATCAAGTTGTTTATGGAAAAGAATATCAAGATCAATGGAAATGACATCATAGTGAGCAGAACCTTCAGCAACAACAAATGGAAACATACTTGTGCATGACGAATGCAAGAGGAAGGTTGTTGACAACATAGAGGTAGAGGAAAGCTGCAAGTTCAAAGCAGTTCCAGTCATGAAGAAAGAAGCTTTGGATATTGAGGCTATGAGGTGACGGTGTGACATGAAGATCGTGGCAAGGTAGAGAACAGAATAGAGAAGGATTTACATGTGCCGAAGCAACAACTCAAGGAAGAACAGGAGCTGCATAGACAGAGAATGAGTTGCAGCATGAACATGTACAACAGAGTGCACAACATGCATATATGGATGAAACTTCACTCTTTCAAGTTATAGATCCATCCCAGCAGCTGGCACGAAGCAGACAAGGTGAGCAGTGTTGTTGATCGCATGCAATGGAATTCAGCAAGATGAATTTCATTGTGCACATGCATGTGATCCCACCCATTTGGCACACTCACCAAGGCAAAGACAAGAAGCAAGTCCAACTCGAGTGGAACACGTATTTTGACCAGTTGATGTGCACAACCACCAGCACATGATTGGAGATCAGTGCAGACACTATGCATCAACATGTTTTTGGTTTAGTCACACCTAGGATGACCATGCACATGCTATCAGATGAGTTGGATGGAGGAGCCATATCAGTACCCGGATGCAATGGAAGCAAGAGTTTTCTTTAGCAAAATGTCACCATTGAGTGCACGGACACCATCACAGACGACCAAGCTTGGCATCAGCTTGCCACCATTAACCATCATAAGGATGTTAAAGAGTTGGTCTCACCACAAAAGTCCGAGTGTTAGTGATGCCTTGCATGGCTTGATCAAGCCATTTTGTCTCACGTGGGTACATGTGCATTGTAATGTAACATCTTTTCAGTTGTAAGTTCAAGTGTTGATAGTTGTATGTAACAGTCATAGAGTAGATGAAGAGTCATGAGGGTAGATGAATTGTAACAAAGGGGAATGTCAAGGGCCACTTGTTAGGGTCCCACCCTAACCCCCTTATTTATGTAATAGGATTGAGTCATAGTTATAGTTAAGTAAAGAGTCAATAAAGCCCATATTAATAATTGTAAGTGGTTAACCCACATTTAATGAAGGACCACAGTTAGTTGCAAATGGGCCATGGTATTAGATAGATGGTATTAATAAGAACCATGGTATTGCCCCATGGTATTGCATGTATGAATCCTATATAAAGGATAGAGACTCCCCTCGAGGAGCATCGTGTCTTATTTTGTAATAGAGCTCTGCTCTATTGGAGGTTGCCCCCTCGAAGAGGCAAGTGAACATTGCTTTCTGAATAATAAAATACTTGCTATTATTTCTCACTGTTCTATGCTCTGGGTATATTTCTTTGCATATTTGGTATTCTGGTATCGTCTTGCAGGTTAAGAGCATAACAAGTGGTATCATAGTGCTTTCTAGGGCCGGTGGGATCTCCATTTTTTAGCAAAAAAAAAAATTGGCTAGAGACATGTTCCGTCGTCTTTAAACCACGGGATCTATCGTTGAGCGCATAAACCTACGGATTTGGGGAGGCATGCACACAAGAAATACAAGAGGTGGTCATGCTTGTTGGACTGCCTTGTAACCCCTGTGGGTACCCCTTCGAGTAGTAGTGCATTAGACAGAACCGCACACGAACTGGCTTCCAAGTATCCTCTGGGTATCTCAGAAGCCCCCTAGCTCCCTTGAAACCTTGCCATAGATAAACCATCGACTGTCTCGCTGCTACAGTACATCAAGAACAACACTCGGAGAGAGTACTCGCCTGTACGATAGGGTAGTTGGGTTGTACAGCTAAGGGTACAGTTGATCCTCCTTGGTTAGTGCCTTGAAAAATTGGGCCAAGTACTACTGTCAGACCCTTATGTATATTGTGATCTGTAGCACCTGACACTCTTAGAGACCATAGTTCCCTTCTTTATCTATGGATCATGCATAATCTCTACCAGATCAGATCTCGCAAGTGGGGTTTTTCAGCAGCAACAGCAATCAGTTCCGCAGTTCAGATTTATCAGAACAACCATTTAGATCTATTGGATCCATCAGATCCGCAGCAGCAATTTGTTTTGCCATTCAAATCTATCCAATCAACCATTCAAATCTCTCAGATCCATTAGATCCACCATCCAGATCTGAGCAGTGTGTGGGTTCCTATACCTAGGCATGATTTTCACAGGACTTTTGGTAGCATTGACATTTCCAGGATTCGGCTACTGCAGTATTCCTAAGCAAGGAGTAAAAATCTGTTAGGATTTTTTTTTTTTTTTAAATTGAGACCCCCCCGAGGTATTTATTGGTGGCTTAGCCCATAAGAATTAGGACGACGAGCTGAGCAAGGTGGTACCATTCAATTGTTAGTGCCAAAAAATTCGGGCGGTCCTAAATTTCAAGTAAATCGGCTGGGTGCATGGTACAAACTAGAGCTCAAGCTATGGCGAATGAGAGGATGGACAACCTTGAATCGTCCTTGAAAGAAATCCAAGTGCAGCTGAAGGAAATAACTACAACACTTTCTAAGGGCAAGGTGGAGGCCTGTGAGGAGGCATATATTGGAAATGAAAATAGTGAGGGTGAGTCTAGCCAGTCTCTTCACCTCTTTGGCACCCCCCAACCATCCCATCTGCGACCTCCCAAGTTGGACATGTATAAATTTGATGGATCCAACCCGGCTGCATAGATAGCACAAATGGAGCAATATTTTACACTCAATTACATCCTGGATAATGTGACTTAGCTTAGTGTGGGTAACATGTACTTGGACAATGAAAGATGGCAATGGTGGTAATGGCATCAACATTGCTATGGAAGGCCCTTGACATGGGATACATTCAAAAAAGCTCTTATGGATCGCTTTGACCATGACTCTAACTTTTTGGGTCATCTCACTAAGCTCAGGCAGACAGGAATAGTGAATGAATATATTGCAGCCTTTGAAGCCTTAGCTTTCCTCACTGGAGGTCTACAAGATGAGGTCTACACGGAATGTTTTGTCAGTGGCCTCAAAGAAACCATACAAGCCCACGTTTGACTACACCACCCTAGCTCATTGTTGCAGGCTTGCAGGATAGCTCGTGAAGTCGAACATGCATTGGCAGCCCAGTTCAATTGGCCAGATTTCATCGCCAAGGGTCGCCCCCCACAGGCTCAAAGCACTACCCAGACACTCAAGGCTCAAAAGGTGTCACCAGTAGAAATGGCGGAAAGAAGAAAGCAAGGATTATGTTACCATTGTGATGAGAAATACTCCCCCAGGAATAAATGCAAGGAGCCCAAATTCTTTCAAATTGATGCTACTGATCACAGTGCATCGGAGTAAGCCCCACCACTTGAGCAACCAGAGGAGGAAGAAGAGAACAACCAATAGGACAATGTACCTGAAGAACCAGTTATCTTGCTGCATGCTTTGGCAAGGATTTCTTCGCCTCAAACTCTAAAAATCAGAGTTTTTACTAAGCATCGACCAGTAATAGTCTTGATTGATAGTAGAAGTACACATAATTTTATCCATCAAAGAGTCGTGGAAGTAGTGCATTGTTTTTTCCGAACAGTTTCTAACTTCCATGCCCAAATTGCTGATGGGGGAACAATGAAATGTGAAGGCCGCTGTGAAAATGTCAAACTTCAAATGGGGGATTATCAATTAAAGACCCACATGTTTTCCATACACATGGGAGGGTGTGACATTCTCCTCGATGCTGAATGGCTTCACACACTTGGCCCAATCACAATGGATTTCCAAGAGTTATATATGAGCTTTAAGCAAAACAAACACACACATACCCTTCGTGGACTCCAGGCGGGATCTCCCTCTATCATCAGCTCACATCGGATGGAAAAATTGTTAAAAAAGGGCCACCATGGAGTCATAGCTCAATTTAATGCCATCCAGGCTTACGAACCCAAGCCTATTCATATTCATCCTGAGATACAATAGATCTTAAACAACCATCTGCCAGTCTTTGACAAGCCTCATGAGCTTCAACCCTTGAGAGGGGAACATGATCATAGCATTACTTTGGTCCCAGAGGCCCAACCATGAAATGTCTGCCCATATAGATACCCATTTGCCCAAAAGAATGAAATAGAAAAAATAATCAAGGAACTCTTAGAAGCAGACGTAATTTGTCCCAGCAATAGTCCTTATTCATCATCGGTGGTCATGGTGCTCAAGAAAGATGGGGAATGGCATATGTGTCTAGACTTCAAGGCCCTTAATAAGTTGACAGTCAAAGATAAATTTCCCATTCCGGTTGTTGATGATTTGTTGGATGAACTAAATGGGGCTCAATTCTTTACTAAGCTTGACCTTCGCTCTGGCTACCACCAAATCCACATGAAAGAAGTAGACATCCCAAAGATTGCTTTCCGAACTCATGAAGGCCATTATGAGTTCCTGGTCATGCCATTCAGTCTTTGTAATGCCCCGTCCACTTTTCAGAGCCTTATGAACCACCTGCTCAAACCATATCTCAAAAAATTTGTCCTTGTTTTCTTTGATGACATCCTCATCTACAGTCGCACCTGGGCCACACATCTTCAGCATGTAGATCTGCTCTTGCAACTACTCTGCAAGCATAAATTATTTGTCAAGATATCCAAGTGTTCTTTTGGCATGGAAAACGTTGAGTATTTGGGCCACATTGTGGGGTGTGAAGGTGTTAGGGTGGACCCCAAAAAGATTCAAGCCATGTAGGATTGGCCTCAACCTAAGACATTGAAGCGCCTGAGGGGATTTTTGGGTCTCACAGGCTACTATCGCAAATTTGTCCGCAATTATGGTCGCATTGCTAGGCCCCTTACTCAACTCCTCAAGAAAAATTCATTCTTCTGGAATGATGAAGCACAACATGCCTTTACAGTTCTTAAACATGCCATGTGTTCCACTCCAATCTTAGCACTAACCGACTTCACCAAATCTTTTGTGATTGAATGTGATGCTTCGGGTATAGGTATTGGGGTAGTCTTAATGCAGGAAGGTCAACCCTTGGCCATCATGAGCCAACAACTAAGTGGGAAGAGTCTGGGACAATCTACTTATGAGAAGGAGATGATGTCCATCTTACATGAAGTAGATACCTGGCGACCATACTTATTGGGGCGACATTTCCAAATCCGCACCGACCATCAAAGCCTTAAATATTTTTTGGAGCAATGCCTGTCCTCACCATAACAAAATAAATGGCTCACCAAAATGTTGGGATATGATTATGAGATAATTTACAAGAAATGGCGCGAAAATATTGTAGCTGATGCATTATCGCACCAATTTGAGGAGGAAAGTACCCTGATTGCAATTTCCCTTCCCATTCCAGAATGGATTGAAGAGGCCTGCAAGGAATGGTTTTCACATCCCTGGCTCTCCCAACTCATTAATCAATTGTAGGCAGATCCAAATTCCATAGCGGGCTACTCGTGGCAGGATGAGATTCTTCACTACAAGGACAGAGTCTTAATATCATCAACATCCACCCTCAAAAGCCGCATTTTGGTGGAGTTTCACTCATCTCCCACTGCAGAACATTCAGGCTTTCAGAAGACGTATGCTTGCACTCGAAGATATTTTTTTTGGACAGGCATGAAAAAGGACATCCTTACTTTTGTAGCTGAATGCGACATTTGTTAGCACCACAAAGGAGAAACAATCAAATCCCCGGGCACATTACAGCCATTGCCCATCCCTGCCTCAATCTGTACGGAGGTTTCTATGGATTTCATTACAGGTCTTGCAAAGTCAGGAAACAAGTTAGTCATCATGGTGGTTGTGGACAGACTTTCTAAGTATGCTCATTTTTGCACCCTACCCCACCCTTTTACACCGAATTTGGTTGCTCAATATTTCATGGATCAAATCTTCAAATTGCACGGCATGCCCACTTCCATTATGTATGATCGTGACCCGGTCTTCACTAGTAACTTTTGGCAAGAACTCTTCCGGCTACAAGGTACCCAACTACAACTCAGTACTTCCTATCATCCACAAACTGATGGTCAAACTAAAGCAGTCAACAATTGTCTGGAAACGTACCTTAGGTGTTTCACTTTAGAAAAGAAACATCTCTAGGTAGAGTGGTTACCTCTAGTTGAATGGTAGTATAACACAAACTATCATGCCACCACCAAAATGACTCCATATGAATCATTTTATGGTCAACTCCCTCCTTCCCCTACTTCTTATATCAAGGGATGCTCAAAGGTACACGCAGTGGATCAACTCCTTAGAGAACCGCACAACCATGTTGGCTTACCTTAGAGAGAATCTTCATCAAGCTCAAAACTGCATGAAGCAACAGGTAGATCAACATTGCTCAGAATGCCAATTTCAAGAAGGGAATCAGGTATTTTTGAGGCTGCAACCATATAAGAAAACATCACTCAAAGACAAGGGTTGTCAGAAACTATCTCCAAAATTCTACGGACCATTTCAAGTACTTCAACGCATTGGAGAAGTTTCCTACAAGCTAGCTTTGCCACCCACTGCAAAAATCCATCTAGTTTTCCATGTCTCATGCCTCAAGAAAGTGATTGGGAACAATTGCGGAATTCAAACCAATCTACTTGAACTGGATGAAGAAGGATCAATCTGGCTCCAACCTAAATAGGTTCTTGATATATGAGAAAGGCACCTGCATAGCCGCATGATCAGGGAAGTCCTCGTCAAGTGGAAAGATACCTCTTGGCAAGATGCAACCTGGGAACTAGCCATTTTTCTTCAGCAGTTTCCACAGCTTCAGCCTTGAGGACAAGGCTATTCTTATGGGGGAGGGCATTTTAGGCTCCCACCCTAACCCCCTTATTTATGTAATAGGATTGAGTCATAGTTATAGTTAAGTAAAGAGTCAATAAAGCCCATATTAATAATTGTAAGTGGTTAACCCGCATTTAATGAAGGGACCACAGTTAGTTGCAAATGGGCCATGGTATTGGATAGATGGTATTAATAAGAACCATGGTATTTCCCCATGGAATTACATGTATGAATCCTATATAAAGGATAGAGACTCCCCTCGAGGAGCATCGTGTCTTATTTTGTAATCGAGCTCTGCTATATTGGAGGTTGCCCCCTCGAAGAGGCAAGTGAACATTGCTTTCTGAATAATAAAATACTTGTTGTTATTTCTTGTTGTTCTATGTTCTGGGTATATTTATTCACATATTTGGTATTCTGGTATCATCTTGCAAGTTAAGAGCATAACATCACCCCACCCTTTTCTATAAATAGTCCCTCATAACTCATTGTAGAGGCTTTTGGTCAGCCAAGCTTCTGATAATACTATCTTAGAGAGAGAGCTTGGACAATATTGTAATGTGCCTTGGCTTCTCCATTGCGCAAAGCTAGTATATCTCTTTGGAGGAGCAGGTGGTTGTGGATGTAATGTTCCACTATCGAACTAGTGGTTGGACATGGATGTATTCTACAACTAGAATTTACACTTGTTAATATAACATAGCCATCATGTTTCATGCATACGTTGTATTGTATTATATGCTATTTGGTTTACTCTAAATGATATATGTATTTGTTTTCTTACGCATGCATGTATGGTCTATTCTATATAAGTATGTATGAATATTTTTGAAATGTGCCATTGGTTTAACCATCACTTTGGATTCCTTGCTAACTTTCCTTCCAGCTTGTGATGCATCTTCGCTCGTGTGTTCCCTTCCAATATGTGTACTATTACTAGTTTCCAAGGGGCGCACTCACCTCACTCTCCATGTGTTAGAAACTCTCATGCACCTTCCTTGACTTACTGCAGTTGTCACACCCTTACTACCAACAGGGACATCTTACCTACCTCTATGCAAAATTAAGGTCAAGGCATTACCGTACGACCCACTGTTGGGACTCCTACATCAAACGGTCTAAGGTCTAATTGGGACTTCCTACTAGGGAGATCCCCTAACATGTTGGCCGGTCCAGTACCATAAACAATACTCTTTCAGTTGGATGGACTCCCTCCCCATTATGCATTTGTGAATCCACACACCTTCACTCGCTTTGTCTATTTGTACCATAATCCATACTAGGTAGTGCCTCTTAGGTATTGTAAAACATGCTTCATTTCCTTCCATTACAATTTGGTTAGCCTAACCATAGCTTGGCTCAGTTGGTTGAGTACATAGCACATATAATATCGTGTTCACAAGATACATTAGTGAACCCACTAGCTGCCAATAAATGCTATCATCCACCTCTTCACCTGAAGTGGCATCCTCCTTCCTCCAATTGGTTGCTAGATGTGTCTCCATGGGCTTACAACTTTCCATGCAAAATATTTGTAGTATCTCATTGGCATACTTTCCTTGAGACAAAACCAATTACGCATCGCCTTGCCATACTTCCAACCCAAGGAAGTAGAGCATGTGACCCATGTATTTCATCTCAAATTCCCTTGCAAGAGCTGATCAACTTCTCATCGCATGTTAATATTAAATCATCAACATATAAAACAATGATAATCAATTTACCTTCTACCAAAATATGATAGAGGTTCTCATCCACTTTACTTTTGGTGAAGCCCAAACGAGTGGATAACTATTGATCTTGGTGTACCAAGCTCGGGGTGCTTGTTTGAGACTATACAATTCTCACCTGAGTCTCCACACATCAAAATATCGATCAAATGTCTCAAAACCTTTTTGTTTCTCGATGTAAACCTCCTCCTCAATAACACCATTCATAAATGTTGTTTTTACATCCATATAGTGAATCTTCCACACTATTTGTGCAACTAGTGTAAGAATTAATCTAATGGATTAATACATTGTTATAGGAGAGAAGGTTCCCTCATAGTCAATTACCTCAACTTTAGAGAATCTTTTGGCCACAAATCTAGCCTTATACTTATTTATTCTTTTGTATGTTGTATTCTTAATCTTGAACATCCATCTTGAACTCATGTATGATTTATCTGCTAGCCTTGGGACCACTTCCCAAACATTGTTCTTCATAATGGATTCATGTTCTTCCACCATTGCATCAACCCAAATTGGTTGCTCAATTTCTTCCTTAAAATAGGATTTGTTAGTCTCTAAAACCTTATTCAATAGAGACATGTAGCCAATCTACCTCTCAAGTGACCTCCTTTGGCTGCTCAAATTTGAAGGAGCTCCCACATTCTCCCTCGTATCCTGCACTAATATATCATCTTCCCTGGTTTTTTTTTCCTTCTCTAAATGGTTCTAATTGAGTGGATGTCTCCACTCTGCCTCCTTTTTATTCCTCCATTTGTGGCTTCTGTGGGAAATAATACCAAGATGGGGGGTGAATCAGTATTATCAATTCAATAATTTTTCATTTCCCAAACAAATTTATATATGCTACTTCAGTGAAGTCAACTAGTGTGTTTAGAGAAACCAACATATACCTAGAAAACTTATGATTTAATCAACTTATCATGTGTTGACATTTAATAAGTGCATCAGTAACTTGTTAATAAGTTCAGTAAAAACATAATAAACAATCACACATAAGCAACACACATGAACACCAAGATTTAAGGTGGAAACCCAATGCGGGAGAAAAACCACCTACTATTGTTGTCTCTATTTTCTTTTAATAATAAAAAAAAAATGTTTACAATCTTCTACTAGTGCAAACTCATACCATTACGTAGGCACCCACCCACAAAAGGCTACAACCTTCTCTCATTTTCCAGCTTCTACTGCAAGGGGGCTGCAACCCCTTGGCTCTTGTACTAGCCAATGTGTTTAGTAGTACATAGGTGCCAACCTACAGAAGGCTACAACCTTATTTCTTCTTCTAGGGACCACACTTCATAAATTTTCAGACTAGATGCTCCTGGTATAAAACAATACAAATGAAGGCTCATTTCATAAAATTATCACACTAGACCCATAAAAAACTTTGAAACTTAAACTGCATCAACCAACGGTCAGTTAATCTAACAATTAGATCACTGTCACCAGAACATTGTGTTAAACCTAGAAACCTGCAGCATCATTCAGAACCCGTTGTAACCTTAAAAATCATGCATTAGAATGTATACGCTACTTTACTGAACCCATCATGTGTGTATACACTACTTCTTTTAAGCAAACCTGTGTGTATACCCTTAATTTATAGAGCTTTAGACAAGTAGTAGCAGATAACCCTTTTTACTTATATAATAAAGCAATCAGATACCAAACTCCTTATGCATTCAGTTTTACATTCAGATATAAGAAGACTTCATTGATAGACAACCATTCAACAACAAAATTGATCAGATAGATCAGTCAGATCTGAAGAATATGATTTTCTTTTATATATGCTACTTGGAAGAGTAGAACCTACATGTATACGATCTTTTACCGAGATGAACCAGCGTATAGATATGCAAATATTAACTCATAAATTCGTTTCTATTTCAAAATTCAAACATACCCATATCATGACATTTAAAGAATAAAACAAGTGTACACAATTAGATCTAGCCCAACCAATATCAGGTCTCTCAATGATAATTCATTTCAGGTCTCGTGATCCTGATCCAACATTGAATTCAAGGTGCACATAATATTTCAAATCAAATCACAAATGCAGTGTTACGAAACCAACTCAAGAAAAGATAGATCAACACCTTAGAATTCAGCCTCTTCGAGGGGGCAACCTCCTTTACATTACATAAATGAACAATTCTTGGATGATACAAATGAAAGACCTCCTT
>APFE031518334.1:60959-84162 GCA_000404065.3 Pinus taeda | reverse complement strand
GTTGGGTCCTGGCGTATATCCTCTTCTTCTGATGTTTCTTGATCCTTTTCTTCCTCCTCTTCATACTCTATGTAAAATAATTTCTTCTCAGCACACTTATGACCTTTAGTGCATTTGCTATCACAATTGTAACAATGCCCTTTTTCTCTTTTTTCTTCCAATTGTTTTGGTGTAACCTTTGTATGTTGTGGAAGGCTAGGAGAAACAACACTTCCATCTTTATATTTGTGAGGATATGCTTCCTAGTTTCCATAATTTTGATTTCCACTATGTCACAAAGCCCTTTTACTCTTTCTAATTGTTGTGGTGTTGCTCTAAAGAAGGTGTTGCTCTTTGTATCCTCATAATGTGCTATCATTTCCTCCATGAAAATTGACCACGTAACAAGTTGTTTACAAGAACAAAGCCCTTCATACCATAAAAATCGATCTGGTTCTAAATATGAATATGCAATACATACCTTTTGTAACAGTGGTACACCATGTAGATCAAAATATTGCTCCATCTGAAGTATCCAATTTACCGGATCCTTGCGTTCAAACTTCCTCATCTTGTTTTTTCTTGATTTTAGGAGCTGGATCTTAAAACGAATGTAACTCTGTACTTTCGGATCTTTAAGTTCTGAAATTATGATCTGTAGTATCCCTTTGCGTCCTCTTTCCAATGCCACCAGTCTGATCCAAATTGGATTCTTCAAGGAAGATTTATGCAAAATCTCCCACAGTGACCTGATTATAAACTAGTTCAGTAGAGCAAACTTGTACGACGTGCCACGAGTCACTGTTGCGACCTTTGGATCTCAAAAATATGTATAAGAAACTACAGTCCATCCTCTTTCTATACCTTTTTGCAAAATTTCAATCCGATGCTCAGAGAGAAAGTTATGACGATTGTCCCCAGGTCACCTGTTTGGAATGTAATTCAAGAGTCTGCAAAAAGACCAGCTTCCTCAGATCATATCTCCACAAATATAGTGTGAAAAGCTCTGAAATTCGGACTCGAGATTTAGCGCAATTTCTTCTTAAATGGGTTTGTCTTTTAGCTTCTAAAACGCTGCAGAAAAAAATTTATAGCAAAAATTCCACGATGACCTGTTTGGAGTAGCGAAACCCTAGAATCCAAAGCTCTGATACCAAATGTTATGAAACCAGCTCAAGAAAAGATACAAAAGATAGATCAACACCTTAGAATTCAGCTTCTTCGAGGGGGCAACCTCCTTTACATTACATAAATGAACAATTCTTGGATGATACAAATGAAAGACCTCCTTTCTATATACAGGAGTCTAAGGGGTCATAACATAATCAATGGTGACATAACAATAATAATGTAAGGGCACAATAATAACAATAGTGGGCTTCTATGGGCATAATAGTAACAATATGGGCACTATGTGGGTACATCAATATAATAAGTGGGTTGTACTAATAACAATAAGGGGTTACACTAGTAGTATAGGGGCCTAACACACAACCCCTGCAACATAAAATATACTTCAGATAGAAGTATTCCTGAGAAAACCCTTTTACTTGCACACTTGGCCTTATGATATTCCCCTCCTTATATAGTTTTAGGCCTTTCGCAATACCTCGGAGCAAAACCACTTAGGACCCATGATATTCTTGGATGGGATCAAATAGTCATTACTTCGCTCAATATTGTGGCTAATACCATGTTATTGACCCCTAGTATTGTTTACTCTTGAATTTCGTTGATTTTCCAACATATATGCTCTTTTTCTCTTGTGAAAGTGCGTGTATACGTATAAGCCTTTTTTTTTTTTTTTTCGAACCATCATGTATACATTGTTTTGACTAAGTGGACCAGCGTACACATCTTAAACTTATTTACGCCATCATTTTCCTTCAACTTCTTTATTTTGATCAGTAGACCTTAGTTCCATCTACCTGTTCTTTTGTACCAATGCCCTATTACATCTTAATAGACCTATTACATTGTGGGTCGCCTATCATCAAAATTGAACTGACCTGGGAGTGAGTTGCCATCAAGGAAAACTCTTGTACCATAATGCCAACAATCTCCCCCTTTGGACTTGATGGCAACCATGATTGTGTTGATTACTGCAAGTTATAGAAACTGTTAGAGATAACATGTAACACCAACACCAAAATACTTTCCCCCTTTGGCATCAAGGGAAAAGGGCGGACCAACCTACTATCCCTATTTGATATACATTATGTTGTCTATGCTCCCTCTGAGTACATGAAGAGTCTACATAGATATGTTTCAAAAGAATAAAATGACTCTAGAACTCAACTAAGTGAGTATGACCTCCCTAATGAATCATACATACATCAATCACCCAACCAAGTCGGGATACACCACATTTGACTCATCCACCCAACCAAGTGGGGATATACCAATTGTTTATACATGACAGAAATACAACAATTATTACATCATCCATCTCAGGCACATTGGGGAAACAAATTACATCATATATCCAATAGGACTCATTCAAATATAGACTTTGACAGAAGGCATCATATCACCCCCTAGATCTTTACATGACTTCTGTCAATGATATAAATATCTGAAACCATAGTTGAACTCAACAACCATAATTCCAAAAATGTGGGATGCATGTGAAAGGCTAATGCTCCCCCTGGACCTATGTTATCTGTGCATAGTCAACAAGTCATTCATCAAGGCATCTTTGTTAGTAACATAAAAATCATTGAACAAAGTATATCATCAAACTGTAATCATTAATATCATACAGAGCACCCATATCAGAGTCTAACCCACTTTTTTTCTATTAGAAGAACATATACACTACTTCAACCATAGAAACTCGTGTGTATACACAACTATACTTCATGAAACATGTGTATAATAACCTTCCTCTGAAAACTGAATTTAACAGCAGGATGATGCAACAACTACTCCCAACTTTTATCTGAGATATTCAAAAGTTTCTCTGGGAAGTGGTATGGTGAATATATCAGCAACTTATTCTTTGGAGGGAACGTACTCCAACTTAACCTTTTGTTTAAGCAGTTGTTGTCATAGAAAATGGTACTTAATGGGTATGTGCTTGGTCTTGGAGTGCATGACAGGATTTTTCAAAATACTGATGGCACTTGTATTATCACATAAAATGGACATGGGTGTAGTACATGTTATTTGAATGTCTTTCATTGTTTGCATCATCCAAAGTAGTTGTGTGCATCAAGATTCAGCAGCCACATATTCTGTTTCAGTGGTAGATAAGGTAATCGAACTTTGTTTCTTGTGGAACCAAGACACTAGCTGTGAACCCATATAGAATGCACCTCCACTAGTGCTCTTTCAATCATCAACATTTCCTCCCCAATCTGCATCTGTATATGCATGAAGAGTAAGATCTATATCTTTAGGATACCAGAGTCTAAAGTCCTGAGTTCCTCGAAGATATTTGAAAATTGTTTTAACTGTCTGAAGATGTGATTCCTCTGTATTTTCTTGGAACCTTCCAACAATTCCTACTGCATGTATGATATCAGGTTTGGTACCTATTAGATAGAGAAAAATTTAGATCATAGATCTTTATGTTGGTTGGTTTACTGCTGGTGATTCGTTGTTAGAACTAAGATTACATCATGTTACCATTGGAGTACATACTGGTTTAGAATCTTCCATTCCATACTTCTTCAAGACCTACTTGAGATATTTTGTTTGCGAAAGGAAAATACCATCTTTTGTTTGTTGTACTAGTAGACCAAGAAAATAAGTAATTTCACCAAGGACATTTAAAATTCTTGTTGCATTACTAAAGCAAAATTTGTACTCATGGATTCTTCATTGCTACCAAAGATGATATCATCAACATAAACACCAATAATTAGCAGTTTATCATTTTCAATCTTTGTGTATAAATTGCTATCTGCGGAGCCTTTTGTGAAACCTTATTGTTGGAGATATTTGTCAAGGTGGTAATACCAAGCCCTTGGAGCCTATTTCAGACCATAGATAGCCTTTTTGAGCTTTCATTTGAGTTTTACATCATTTCCAAGAATGAATCCTTCTGGTTGTTCAATATAAGCTTCTTCTTATAGATCTCCATTAAGAAGAGTTGATTTTAAATCCATTTGATATACTTTGAATTTTTGAAAACGTGAAAGAGCAAGAAACATCCTTATGGCTTCAAGTCAGGAAATAGGTGCAAAATCTTTTTCAAAATATATACCTTCTCATTGAGCATACGCTTTACAAACAAATCTTTCCTTATTTCCAATAACTTCTCCATTTTCATTCTGCTTATTCTTAAATATCCATTTTGTTCCTATAACATTTTTATCATGAGGTCTAGGAACTAATTACCAAGTATCATTCTTTTCAATTTGGTCAATTTCTTCACCCATGGCCTTGACCCAACATTAATCTTTGCAGGCTTCATTTACATTCTGAATTTCTGTGGAGGATAGCAATGCTAGATAACTTGACATCCCTGTAAGAGTTCTTCTTGTTTGTACTCCAAACCCTTTTTCTCCTAGAATTTGAAATTTTAGTTGATTCTTCTGAACATACCTGGATGGAGTCTTTTCCCTGTCTATTGTATCTTCTTTTGGTGCTTCATTGGTTTCTTCTTCTATATCATTTTGATTTGATGTAGGAAATAATTCCCCATCTTCCTCTTTGTCATATTCCTTTGTTGATTTCATTTGTTCCGAATTTATGCATGCTTCATTAATTACAACATCAATGCTTTCAACAATTTTCCAAATTATTTTATTATAACATTTGTATCCTTTACTTTTGGATGAATAACCAATAAGAATACCTTCATCTGCTCTGGATTCAAACTTACCAAGTTTTTCATCAGTCCTTTTGATGAAACATTTGCTTCCAAAAACTCTAAATTGTTTTACAATAGGAGGTTTACCATACCAAATTTCATATGGAGTTTGATTGGTATTTACCTGAACATTCACTTTGTTGAGAATAGTCACAGCAACAAATGCAGCTTCACCCTAGAAGGTTGCAGGTGTTCTAAATTCATCAAGCATCACTCGAGCCATTTGTTGAATTGTTCTGTTCATTCTTTCGACCATGCCATTTTGCCAAGGATTTCTTGCAATGGATAATTGCCTTTTTACCATGTTGTTCAGAAAAGTCAAATAATTCATCTTATATGAATTCTCCCCCTCAGTCAAATTTGAGACATTTGTTTTTTTTATCTGATTCATTTTCAACTAAATCTTTGAAGGCTTTAAATTTTTCCAATGGATGATCTTTATGTTTTAGTAGACCTATCCAACACATCCTAAAAAGATCATCAATAAATAAAATAAATTATTCTTCTCCACAAGGTGACCATTTTCTTGTTGGTCCACATCAATCAATATGGACGAGTTCAAGAGGCTTACTTGTTGATCCTTGTTTTTCACTAAAGTGAACTCTGGTTTTCTTACCAAAGTGACATGGTTTTCATATTGTATTTTCTGGGATGCTGATATCTGGAAGATCACGAACTGCCTTGACCCTGGATGCTTTTCTTATTTGAGAAAAGCTTAGATGTCCCAATCTTCTGTGCCATATCTAGTTTTCATATGTTTTACTTAGATAGCATTGTTGTTGTCCTCCTTTGAGTATGTATAAGTTATTTGGATTCCTTGCACCTTTGATCACAACCTTTCTTGTATCAAGCTCATGAAACACACATTCGTTTAATCAAAAAACAACTTCATTTCCTTGATCACACATTTGAATGACACTCATCAAGTTATGTTTTAAACCATCTACAAGTAGAAATTCCCACTGTAGATCAACAGATTATGCAATAGACTAAAGAAAAATACAAGATCTACTTATACAACAAACTCTGCGGAAGCTTAATCGAATTGAGCAAGATCAATGAGAACACATATAACTGAGAATGAGAAATCAATCACACATAACACAGAAGAAATAATTCGGGGAAAGCCTCAACCTAAAACCCCAATCTTTGTATTATCATACAAATGGAAATCTTGTTCAAATTGCAAAAGGAACCATCTCTCAAGCTATCCTACTCTCTCTACAATCAAACAATACAGCTCACAGACTGAATAGACATAGTATATGTCCTCCTCAATCCCTCTAAGCCTCCTATTTTCATACGTAGTTTTTCTTGGGGTCCAGTGAAACCACATGTGTGAATTGGCCTCATCATGATCACAAAACCTGAAGAAGTAACTGTGAAATCCTAAAGGAAAGAATTCCTTCTGCATGCAAGGAATATTCACAATGGAATATTCTAGCAACTGATAGGACACTGCCACTCCATCTAATCTCAACTGGGTCTCTGTTTGAACTGACATGCATGAGTTATTTATGAGAGAATATTCAGTTATCTGAAGTGCAGTAGTTACATGCATGCAATCATTAACTAACTGAACTTACATTAATTTAACAAACTGTTTGAATTAATCTAACTAGACTTGACTTAGTTAACTAAGTAAACTAATTACAACTTAATATTACAACTCATCCTTATCTCTTTAACTGATGGATAAATTCCTCAATTAATGGAGAAATTGTTGCATGTCCCCACATAGACTTCATGTTTGATTTTCCTTAACTAATTAACTCAAGATGAATTAATTAATTATTTTAAAAATAGTTGCTAAGATCAAATTCGAATTTTACTTCACTATTTTAGTTTAGGGACTGACTAAAATAGGAAGGTATCCCAAAATTCTATTTATAGAATGCTATTTTTAGCACTTCGATTTTTCATTCCTTGTTGCTATGTTCAACACTAGTTGAACTTCTATTTATAGAAGTGCTATTTTTAGCATTTCTATTTTTAACATTTCTTGTTGCTATTTTCAACACTACATACATGACATTTCCAGATTTAACGTTTTCTTTCAAGAAAACAGAACCTTTATCTTTAATGACAGCTGATGTGTCATTTCCAAATGACACATTCTTTTCCTTTTGTAAAGCATTATAAGGATGAAGTTTCTCTTTATCACCTATCATGTGTTTGGAGCATCCATTGTCGATGTACCATTGATTCCCTTATCCTTCTACATACAAATCTATGCCACATCTTTCTGATTGAGATTCCTTATTTATCCATATCTTTGAATTTAATGATGATTTATATGTTTGAAGTGTTGGCAGAAATTTTCTCCCACATTCAAATTCTTCGATGACCAAAGTTGTTACAAATCGAACATTCTATTTCATCTTCAAGAGGAGAGAAGTTATTATAGGAACTTTTCTTGATTCCAGTTACACACCTTTGATTTCTTGCTTATCTAGTCATGATATTTTTGTAAGCAACACATTGAGCAGCCTTATGCCCAAAGTTACGACATGAAAAACATTGTGCATTAATGAAGTTTATGCGATCATAGAATCTTTTGGCATTGTTTACCTGTTGGTTGAAGTTTCTACTGATATTCATCCTTGAAGTAAATTGAGTATGATTTACCTGATGAGTATTTTTAGGCCTCTGCTAACGATTGACATACTATTCACTCGTCTTTACTACATCAAGATAGTTTCTGGTGGAGGCTGACGGCTTCTATGATTGAGATGATTCTTCAGTGTATCTAAGACCTGTCTTTATAAGAGAACCCTAAACTTGATGATTTCATTTAAATTTTCTAATCTTTAGCAAATCTGAGATTAAGAGATTTTGTCTTCTCAAGTTCTTTTCTTAAACCAACAATTTCATATTCCAGATTTTCATTGTGTTTTTCTCTTTCAATGAGTTGGTGTGTCAATGTGTCTATGATCATATTATTTTCTTCTACACAAATCTTGAGTTTAGTGATTTCTTCAAGAAAGTCTTCCTCTTCTAAGACATCCAAAAAATCATCATTGTCATAAGCCATGGGTAGTATATAATCTTGTTCAATATCATCTTCATCACTATTAAATAAACGATCACTATCTTCATGCGTATAGTAACTCCTTATATTAACAACCTGTCCTTTATTGCCTTTAACATATTCCATTCCCTTTTCATATTTATTTTTATGAGGACATTTGGAAGCATAATGGCCGAGTCTACCACAAGCAAAGCATTTAAATGGTAGCTTACCTCTGAATCATCTAGAACCTCGTTGAAGCTTCTTGACAAAATTTACCTCATCTTCTTCTTCTTAAATGTATCCTGGTTCATTTTTCTCTTTCTTTTCTTTTCCCTTTGCCGAAGCTTTAAAAGTGTCTTCTGTCATATCTGATAGACCTCCTTTCCTCATTTCAAAGGCAGTTAGGATTCCACGGAGTTGAGCCACAATAATAGTTTGAAGATCCTATTTTTCTTCTATGGCAAACACTTTTGACTCAAATTTAGAAGACAAAAATATCAAAATTTTCTTAACTAAAGTAGCTTCCTTTATCTCTTCACCCATAGTCTTCATACAATTAACAATCTCATCTATACGTAAAAAGTAACTACCAATACTCTCATCACTATGCATCTTAAGAGTTTCATACTGAATTCTGAGAGTTTGAAGCTTAGCACGTTTTACCTGCGAGACTCCTTCATAGCTCTGAATTATTTTGTCCCATATCTCTTTGGTTCTCTTGAGCTCCATGACTTTGACAATTTCTAATTCTGGAAGACTGCTCAATAATGTATTGAAATCTTTGGCATTGGTTTCGTATAACTTCTTACCTGCAGATTCTAAAGGAATTGTTACTGGAAATTGATATCCTCCTTCCACAATTTCCCAAACATTGGCTCCAAGTAATTGTAGATAGGATCTGGTTCTTATTTTCCAATATACTAAGTTGGTCCCATTGAATATTGGTGGTCTGATAGATCCCATGCCTTTGTGATTATTCATCTTGAAAGATATTTTTTCAAGAGATCAAGATTCTTCTGAAGAACCTGCTTTGATACCAATTGTTGGAAATAACACTGATAGGGGGGATGAATCAATATTATTAATTCAATAATTTTTCATTTCCCTAACAGATTTATATACACTACTTCAATGAAGTGAACTAGTGTGTACATGCTATTGTTATTAGAGAAACCAACGTTTACCTAGAGAACTTATGATTTAATCAATTTATCATGTGTTGATCTTTAATTAGTGCACTAATAACTTGTTAAGTAGTGCAGTGAAAACATAACAAACAATCACACATAAGAAACACACATGAACAACAAAATTTAAGATGAAAACCCAATGCGGGAGAAAAACCACATGCTATTGTTGTCTCTGTCTTCTTTTAATAATAACAAAATTTGTTTACAATCTTGTACTAGTGTAGAATCATACCATTACGCAAGAACCCACCTGCAGAAGGCTGCAACCTTCTCTTCTTTTCCAGCTTCTACTAGAAGGGGGCTAGAACTCCCTAGCTCTTGTACTAGCCAATGTGTTTAGTAGTACATAGGTGCCGACCTACAGAAGGCTACAACCTACTTTCTTCTTCTAGGGACCACCTTTCATAAATTTTTAGACTGGATGCTCTTGGCACACAACAATACAAATGAAGGCCTCGTTTCATCAAATTTTCACATTGGACCCATCAGAAACTTTGAAACTTAAACTGCATCAACCAATAATCAAATAATCCGAACAATCAGATCACTATCACCAAAACACTATGCTGAACCCAGAAACCTGCACCATCAGTCAGAACCAGATGTAACCTCACAAATCATGCATCGGAATGTATACGCTACTTTATTGTACCCAACCTGCATGTGTACACTACTTCCTTTAACCAAACCTGCGTATGCCCTCAAAACTACTGAAACATAAAACTTCTGAATCAAGTATGTACCAACCAACAATATAATGAACATATATTGTCAATTTACAGAGCTTTAGATAGGCATTGGCAAAGATAACCCTTCTTACTTAGACAATCAATCAATCAGACACCAAACTCCTTATGCATTTAGTTTTATTTTCATATCTAAGAAGGCTTCTTTGACAAATAATAGTAAAACAATAGAACTGATCAGATATATTAGTTAGATATAAAACCTAGGATTTTCTTTTGTATACGCTACTTGGAAGAGTAGAACCTATGTGTCTACTCACTTTTACTGAGACGAACTAGCATATAGATCTACAAATATTAACTCATAACTTCGTTGTTATTTCAAACTTTAGACAAACCCATATCATAACATTTAAAGAATATAACAGGTGTACACAATCAGATCTAGACCAACCAATATCAGATCTTTCAATGATAAGTCATTTCAGGTCTCATGATCCTGATCCAACATTGAATTCAAGGTGCACATAATATTTTAGATCAAATCACAAACATAGGCCCTACAACATAAAATATAATTTAGATAGAAGTATTCCTAAGAAATCCCTTTTACTTGCACACCTGGCCTTATGATCTTCTCCTCCTTATATAGTTTTAGGCCTTTCTCAATACCTCGGACGAAAACCACTTATGACCCATGGTATTCTTGGTTGGGATAAAATAGTCATTACTCCTCTCAATATTGTGGGATAATACCATGGTATTGACCCCTTGTATTGTTTACTCTTGAATTTCCTTGATTTTCCAACATATACATGCTTTTCTTGTTGTGAAAGTGCATATATACTTATACACTCTTTTTGTTCTATGAACCAGTGTGTATACGTTGTTTTGACTAAGTGGACTAGCGTACACATCTTAAACTACTTTACACCATCCTTTTCCTTCTTCTTCTTTATTATGGTCAGTAGACCTTAGTTCCATCTACCTATTCTTCTATACCAATGGCCTGTTACATTGTGCGTTGCCTATCATCAAAAATGAACTAACCTGTGAGTGATTTTCCATCAAGGACAATACTTGTATCATAATGCCAACAAATTCTCCCCAACTTCTTGAGGCTCCTTCTTTGGAGCTAAAATATCCCCTTCTGGTGGAGTCTGACGCTCCCTCTCAAGAGAGTGCAACATCACTTTCACCTCATTAAACTTTACATTTCTTCATACAATTATCATCACGAGGGAAGGTATGTACACATAGTGCTTGTGTGGAGTTTTTATGTAACCCACAAAAAATCCTGACTCTGATGTCGGCTCAAGTTTCTTCCTCAAATCTTTGGAGACATGGAAGTAAACAAAGGCTCCATAAACTCTTGAAGTGGGACACATCCAACTTTCCCCCTGAGAAATCCTCCTCTGATGTAATCATACCAAGAATGTGATGAGGAATTTGGTTAAGCAAGTAGATTGTTATGTTACATGCATCTGGCCACAAATATAGTGGTAGGCCTTGTTCATGTAATATAGCTCTTGCAACTCCAGCAATGATCTGGTTTTTTCTCTCGGCTACCCCATTCTATTGGGGGTTATGCAGTTATTTCATCTCTCTTTTAATTCCTTCTTTCGCATGTAAATCCTTGAATTCATTCAAAACATACTCCATTATCACTCTTGAGAGTCTTCACCTTTTTTTCAGTTTCTTTCTCAACTAGTGCCTTGAACTGTACAAATTTTGAGAATGTATCATCCTTCTTCTGCATGAAGGAGATCCAACACTTCCTTAAGAAATCATCAATAAAAATAACACAATATTGATTTCTGGTAGTGGATTCTATCGAGAAAGGTCCACAAACATTAGAGTGGTATCTTTCATGGAATGTGGATTTCACATACTTCCCCAAGGTAAAACCTTTGTAGACATCTTTTTGGTCAAGTTCTCCTTTATGGAGGCCAATGGTTATTTTCTACATAATCTTCAATGCATCATGATGCAAATGGCCCAATTTTCTATGCAAAAGTTCATCGACATGACAACTTTGCACTTTCTCTTCCTTACTTCTAAATGTAGCACAATCTTCCACATCCAACTTGTGCAGGTTCTTCACACAAACCCTGATCTACTTCACCTATCCAGTAGTTGTGTGCCTTAGAAAGGCTTTACCTTTACTAAAGATTACATCATAGCCATGGTATTCCAAAACTACTACAGAGATGAGTTTCTTCTTTAGGCCTAACAAAAACATGACATCTTTGAGGCGAACAGGGGATCCTGACTCCCTCTCAAAAGTTACTATACCAATCACGGTAACGTTGTACCTTCCATCGTCCCCAAGCTCAATATGAATTTGATGATATTTCTCCTCCAGGTCACTGAAATGTATCTACACCCTGTCATGCGAAACAAGGCACCTGAGTCTAAGTACCACACACTCCCCATCATTTTGTTGGTAATGCATGCGATAAGGGTGAAGTATAACTCAAATTGTGAAGCCAATGCTTCACCTATTTCTCCTCTTGATCTCTTCTTGCTCAAATTTTTGTATGGACACTTTACATCATAGTGCCCAAATTCATGACATTTGAAGCATTTTATTTTGGACATGTCTTTCTTCTTGTACCATTGGCTAGATTTTGGTTTGGTTTGAGATTGATTCCCTTTGACCCTCTTTCCTTTCCAACAAATTAAAATTTTCCTTTATCCTCTCCCTTGGATGAAGTTCCATCTCTAGTATTTCACCTGATCTCTTCTTCTGCCAAATTGGACCACAAGCATTCCTAATTCAGTAATTTCTCCCTCCCATTCACTAATTCATAGTAGCTATGCCATATTTTGGGAATACTTAGCATAGCTAGGCTCACCAGGTCATCTTGTGCAACATTCAAAACAACCCCTCCAAGTTCATCCCAAACTTGTGTAAATCAAGTGGGATATTGCGGAATAATGTCATTCTTGTGCATCTTAATGTTTTGAAGTTTTTCTTTAAGGGAAAATATTCTATGGTCACTGCTATTCTTGTATAGCTCTTTCAGTGCCTTCCACATTGTGAAAGGATTTTCTTTCCCATGGAGATTTGAGACAATGTGGTCTTTCACTCCCTCCAAGATTATTCTCCTCACCTTGGCTACATCTTTCTTCCATTAGGCTAGGTTTTTGGCATCAGTTGATCCTATTTTTGTAATGATTTT
Organism: Pinus taeda; assembly: GCA_000404065.3. Lineage (NCBI taxonomy): Eukaryota > Viridiplantae > Streptophyta > Pinopsida > Pinales > Pinaceae > Pinus > Pinus taeda. The sequence continues at coordinate 71,290 of APFE031518334.1, read as the reverse complement.
CTTGACATATCCCAACAATCCATTGTCATCGTGAAACACCTCCATGCAATCTTTCCATGCAATAAAATTTGAATTTTCTTTCAAGGAATACTCTAATATCAACTTGTTTTGGATAATTCTCCAAAATCTAAAGAAATCTTGCTACAGTAAAGCTGCAAATTCTAACTTCCTGAGAAAAAACTTTGAATTTATTGTTCTAATGTGAATCTAGCTCTACTACCATGTAAAAATATGGTTATGGAATTACAACTTCTCAAGAAATTTTAATCTAAATCAAGTGACACAATTTTACTCTACTGCTCTGCAGAAATTGATTCAGAATTTAGAACAACATTAGAAATCATGCAATAAGAAAACCCACACATGCACGATATTTTTCGAGGGGAACCCAACTTGGAAAAACCCCTCAAGCCTCTTTGCATTAATCAAATGAATAGAGAATGTATGAAAACTTTTTTCCTGCTTTGAGCACAACCTGCAAGTGAATAGCTTATCTCTCTACTCAATGAGAAGCTCTAACCCATAATTAGTCAATTTGTTCGTCTTCTTGAGCCCCCATTTCCTTGCACAAATCTTGAGGAATTAGCCCCTATTTTTTAGGAATTTTCCTCCAATTTATTGCACAATTTCCAAGGATTGATCTTCTAATTGCATGCAACATCGACATACTCAAACTAGTTTACAATTGCTTGTTACACTGCCTTGGAATCTCCAACACAGCTAGGGAACTTGAATTCTCTAAATCACTAGCTATTTTGAGTTATTTGATTAGTTAAATGCATGATCACTAAGTTATATTGTTGTCGCACTAGGCAACTAACCGTCCACTAGTTCCATTAACTATTAGAACTAGTTTAATTGAGCACAACTGGATATAACTAAACTAGATTACTAAAATTTGGAAATTTCACATGCTTAACTGAACTCCAAGCCCTATAAATCGAACTTATTCAGCTAACTGAGTGACACGAGCCATGTCACTTTAGTTAACTATCCCCAAGTTGTCTGCTGATGCAAAAATTCAAATTTTCTCAATTTGACCAAGGTAATGTCAAATTGATCCTTTCTTGCTACACTTCTCAACATTGAAATCCCTAGCCTTTGTCAACTACGTTGAATTTCTTGTACGAAACTACATTCTCCTTGTTACCTATATCCTAAGGTCTTACTCACTTCTTATCCACTTTCCCTTAGTCTTGTCATTACCTTTCGAACCCAGCTTAGGCTTTGAATTATGCTTAGACTACTAATAACAATGTTTCAACTTCAAAATTACTTCCTCCAATGTCTAAGGCTCATCATACACAATTTGATCCTTAAATGTTAAAGGAAATGCACTAAAAAATCTTTTAAGATTCGTTTTCTCATCCTTCAGATATGGTACATACCTCAATAACTCCAAACACTTAGTTGTGTACTCTTCATCTTTCAAATATCCCATCTTCAATTCGTACAAATCCTTAGCCTTATCATCATAGTATCTCTCTGACAAATATTTCTTCTTGAAGAATCTTATAAACTCATGCCAACTCAACTCCTTTGTATTGATGCCTCTAACACGCTTCACATCTTCCCACCAAATGACTTCTTTTCCCTTGAGACTGAAAATAACTATAGTGGATTTCATATTCTTTGTATAATCATGCAGTTTGAAGAACTTTCATCCCAAACAATAGTGCTTCGACATCTTATGGTTTCCTTAAATCTCCATCAAATGTAGGAGGCTTGGATTTCTTGAACCCATCTGGAAAGTACTGATTCTCACTCTTGTAAGAATGATAATGATGATGACCATGTTGTCTCTTTGATCCAGAACTAGAATAGAACCCATAACCTCTACCTCTCATGTCAGGTGTATCCATTTATCTACCACCTTTGACCGTGTCATCCCTATACGACTTGTGTCCTCCATGAGACCTTCTACCATAAACCCCATAAGTCCATTCCTCCTGTCCGTAATTGATCTGTGGTTGTCCCTGTCTTTGTAAATATGATTAGCTTTGAGCTTTTCTTGTGCCCTGACAAGTCTTTCCTATGAAAAATGATCTTGTCATTATCTACCTTAATTTTGGAAACAATGTTAATAATATGAGGGGGGTGAATCAGTATTAAGGCTAATTTTTAAACTTTTTATGCCAATTTACTTTTCTTATTCAAACTTGGCAACTATCCATATAATCAGAAACAACATATAATATGGCAACAATATGGAATCAATATAATAGAACACACCATGAGCATCATACATATGAGACACAAGGTTTTACATGGAAACCTTTCAGGAATAAACAACCAAATCTTGTTGTTGTTATTGATATAAAATAATAACACCTACTTTATTACATCAATATGTTTTGTGAGCCACCACTCATAGGAAGCACTAACTCCCTTTGATTGTTTGCTAGAACCCACTAGCAGGAACCACCAACTCCCTCTTTTTGTAAACCCATGTCTAGTTTACCAGAAGCACCATGTGAAGCACCAACCTCATCGACTTGTTGCAAGAACCAGCTTGCAACTCCTTGGATTTATGCAAGAACTAACTTGAATGAGGCACCAACCCCCAAGCCTTCTCAACCACCCACTAGAGATGAAAGCACCAACTTCTTGTATGCAGCAAGGAACTCAAAGTTCTCTGTAATTTGGTAGCCACTCTACCTGATATCAACTCTATTCTTCATAGCCCTTGGCCCACGCAACACTCTCTGCACCTCTGCTTGCACTCTAGCAGCTCACTATTCACGAATCTTTATCAACACACACACACTTAGATCTTGGCCTTCTATTCCTCAAGATCTTTCAACCTTACACATAGTAGCCTTGGATTGCTCGGCCTTCTTTGTGCATCATACACTCAGATCTTTTCCTTCATTCTCTACACATACACCTTCGACCTTTCTCACACAGCAGTGCAACTTCTCTCAATGTCAATTAACTCTGCATAGTAACTCTTAGCCTTTTTCACGCATCATACACTCAGCTCTCTGCCTTCATTCTCTACATAAGAACCATCAACCTTTCTCACACAACAACGCAACTTCCCTTGGGGTCACTTGAATTTACATAAGCATTCTCGACCTTTTTCTGCAGAATTGGATTTCCCCGCCTTACACACGACAATGCTCCCACCATAACGAGCACTCCACAGGCTCACTCTACTATCCTGTGTATATCCATTGATCAACTGGGCTTTTCTGTTTTGTTCCTCTGTTGCACGCCACACAATACTACCTATGTTAAACATCATCTATTTCATTCACACTACCCCGAGTGCACCTCTAAATGGCTCTTCCATTCTACTATTGCATTTGAATTGGTCTCTGCCACTACATTAACCATGAGAATAACAAATTGACTCTTTCTCCATAATGAGAATTAATTATCAATCCACCTGCACACTCAAACTAGGCACCATCGTCTCTATGAACAAATCTCCTATGACTAAGGCTCTCCATGCATATTCATGGTTTCACACAACTTATCTCTACTTCAACATGGCTTCTCTGTGGAGCCAATATTATGGCTTCTATGTGCATCTTCTTGGAGCCAATATTATGCCACCATGTGTCCTACCAAAGGGCCTGTCAAACCTTGCTTTTGCAACCAGATCCTTTGTTAATTTTATTTGACATTCCTTAGTGATTTTTAGTACTATTAGAACTTTTAAAGAATTCATGCATTAATAATTTTTGAGGTTATGATGGCCCCATCCTTCTTATATGCTTCCTGCTCATTCATTCTGATATCAGGTCTCGATGCTTTGTGCCTTCTAATATCATTTTCTCCTATTCTCCGATTTTCCAATCTTCAATATCTCGATATCTTATATGCACTAACCTCTAATGTTTCAATGACCTTATCTTCTAGGTTTTGATATCTTATATGTTGATGTTCCAACCTCCAATACAACCTACTCAAAAGCTTTGATATCGAGTATTGAAGTGCTTAGACCTCTAATATAGCCTGCTCCAAAGTTTTGATATCAAGTCCCTATGTGCTCAGACCTCTTACATAGCGTGCTCTGATGCTCTGATATGACCTTCTTAGGACTTGAAGACTCTAACTTCGACAAACCATAACTTTTGAACCAGAAGGTCATTTTCATACTTCCTCACATAGTTGGAAAGCTCTTTCAAAGAAATTTCCAATAGAGAAGGTATGATGCAAGCTTTGAGCTCACCTGCTACCTTTAAGATGGCTGAAAAATCTCTGCCAATATTTTCTCCTTGATGGTCCTCTTTCTTGTGCCTGGAATCTTGAACTCCCAACTAACATAGTCATCATTTTATGGTTTATCCAGTGAGCATGCTACTATGATGATTCTCTACATGAACCCTGTAGCTACCATGGGATTTCATCCCAAACAACACAGTAGTCATGATTTTATGAATTTTCCAATAAGCCTGCTACTGTGATGATTCTCTACAGACAACTGCAAAAACCATGGGATTTCTCCTAGGACATCACTACAACAAGTATCCATGCTAGTTTAGTTAATGCGAAGACTCCTGCCAATAGTTAGGAAATTCCAACTTCCCAACACATCTCCCAAGCATGATGGTTGACATCAATTCCAACACACTTTTAGATATCTACACTAGGCCACTGGCCATCTAGACAATGTCAATTGTCCAACACTTATAACTTCTAATTTCTTCCTTTAAACTTTTCAAGGTGTCTGCTAGGTCAAGAGAGTAGTCATCTATTTTTTGCTCATCTGATCTATAAGGAGAGTCATGTGAACTATAATCCACCATTTTTCTTTTCATATTTGATCTTATACTTCCTTCAAACATACCATGTCAGATAACCAAACATAAATATAATCCAACATACCTTAGTGAAGTTCAGGGGAGGCTATCTTGTCTGCGCAATCAATCTGTATTAGCACAACATATGGATATATAATGAAATCAACATATAAATATTCTCAACATGAACATCATGAGAACACAAGACCACAATAATGACCATCATAATTAATTTATAACAAACACATCGACAACAAAGATGCATGCATGACAAACACATAGATAATTGGACATGTGTACATATCGATCGCATCTGCCTTGAGGTATAGTGCTGCAACCTTGCTCTAATATCACACTATAACCACCCCCTCCCATATTTATCCAATTTCATCTGTCTGCCAGGGTAAGCATGAGACAAAGAATTACTATGACATAAACCAACCTCCAAGCTTTAGTCACTATATGTGGGGCTGACAAACTTACAACTCACAACATCTGTCAAGGCTACAGGACACTTAGGGGCTAAAGGACCACCCCAGGTGACCAAAACATGAGCTGGGGATATTTTTCACTACCCTAAGTCCACAACAACAAGCATGAAAACTCTAGGGTGCGGTTATAGGCCACCAACCTCATGCACAACATCACCTCCATGCGATTATAACCCAAAATATCCAGTTCAGAGGGTGTGGTCTTGAGATCTGAGCCACCTTTCAAGTCCAACCTCTAAACCACTACCAAAAACTACCTATAAGCTTTTAGAATGATAAAATTCATAATGAAAAATCATTTCGTACAAAAATTGAACAAGAATTGACCCAAGACATGACTAGTCCATAACAAAAATTTCATCGAACACATGGAAAACATGTAACTTATAGGTCATGAATTCATATCTAATCATAATAATTTGAGATTCATATGAGAATCACCAAGAAGGCCCTATGCCCTCTTCACATAGTTACAACAACGTGTATTAGTACATATATTCATCAACTAATCCATAACTAAATAATTCACTATAAGAGCCATAGATGGTACACATCATATAACTAGTAAATAACTAACATAGAAACTATGGAAACTCAACGATAATATCACCAACATAATTACTACAAATACTCATAGATCACAATAGGAAAAAGTCTCAGATTAACATATGATAATACCAACCAAGTTACGGACTTCCATGTACCACTCGATCATAGATTGGGATGAACCAAATGGCTCTTTCATCCAATCACCCCAATGCCATATTCCAAGAATGAATGTGAGATCTCATGGAATAAACCAAGACAAAATCAAACTAGGGCTTCTAGAGGCCAAACCACCTCAACCCTCAACCACAATGATTTCACCTCCATGGTCGTACATCACTGACACCAACCAGATCCATCTCCACCCAAGATGGCCAGAGCTCTATTGGTGCACTAAGATGTATTTTTACATGCAATCTTGATTCCTACATTAATTTTCAAACCAAGGTAAGTCTTTTTATCTCAAGAGTGTCAGTACAATCTATGCAGTGAATTCAGAGGTTAGCTATTGGTAAATCGTTGTAATGACTAATAACTATCTCTTCAACTCAATTCACACAACTTTGAAAGAAATAACCAAGGAAGAAATATCTCTGAAATAACTCTTAACACACTCTACATTTCTATGTAACTTATTCTGAAATCAAACGAATTTGAATGTGAATGTAAAGAATCACGCTTGATAACCTTCGAATAGAATTAAGTCTAACTCACTCGATCAAGAAAGAGAACTGTAACAACTGAACAACAATGATAATCTATAGCAAATCATAATTGAACGGCAGATCCTAATTGAACGACAATATCAATTAAACGAAATTCCTAATTGAATGATAGCTGAGAATTGAACAACAAGCATGTGAATAAAATAAATGATTTCTAAACAACAACTATTCTATGTAAGAGGATTATGGAAATCAATTAATACTATCTCTAAGATCTACAATAACGTAACTTAGAATGAACAACAATCTAATATTGAAACTAATATAACCAATCCAATCAAAGCATTACTTAGATATATCACATGGATAAGTATGAATCTAAATGAACATCAGTAATAATTGGAATTGTCAATCCTCACAATAAGCGAAATGATATTAACTGAACATTAATAATCAATAAAGATTCAATGGAAATATTATAACACAAGCGGGTAGTAAAACTTCTCTTGACTGGGCCCAGAGTCGTTAGAAGTCTCCGCTAAGGAATACTCAAAATATAAGTGAAGATCAAACACAAGCTTTCTTCATTAACATAAGTAACCTAATTACAACATCACTGAGATAAAAATATTATGTGTCTCAAGAAAAAAAATTATAGATTACATAAGTCTAAACTAATTTTCGTTCTCCTTTCAGCCTTATATATAACATTAAAATAGTAAACTAGATAAAAGTGAATCCTCAGGATCAGAGGATCTTGAGGATTTCACAATACATAATTTGATTCTATCATGAAATAGTATTGGTCTGCCTGGTCTCTCGCTGCCTTGCCTGCCTCAGATGTTGTATTTCCCTTTTACGACCTAGTTATGCTTTGTCAAGTCAATGCCTATTGACTAATATGTGTCTTCTGCACACAAGGATATTAAAAAGTCAGTTTCTTGTGCTATATTTATCTAATTTGTTACCAAGTGCTTTCATCCAACTTTAATTGTTATTTCCTTTATTTCAATCCATAAACAGAGATAATAGTGTAAGGATAAATACAAAATAAAGCAATTACTGAGGAGAAAATATACCTTTTTCTTGACCCAACATACTCCCCAGCTTACCTTGTTGCATGTCCTCATGCAATTAAATAATTGATGTGTAGCTGAGTTAGGGAGTAGGAAGGATATACCTCCTCCTTATATTTTCTTAAGCCATTTTTCTTCTTTGGTATAGCGCAATCCTAAGTAACGTCTTGATCCTTCAAGGTGTAATCATAGCGATACTTATCTGGAGGATACCATATGATTGGAGTCCTATACCGACATCCTATCCATTTAGGTCCCATAGTCAAAATAGTGCTACTGTATTTATAGAAACAAGAGGAGGCAGCTTTATATTTCCAGTATCCAAACGGTTCTCGATTTCTAACAGCAATGTTGGAGGCTTCCCACATTTCTCTAGCTATAGACAAGGATTCCTCCTTAATCTCTTGGAAGTACTCCTTTCCATCTTGTATAACATCTATACAAAATGGCTCCAGTTGGCCCATAACACCATCTCGCTTATGAATTGCTTGTGTTTAATCATGAGCTACAGGGGTTTGGTTGGTTCCCCTCTCACCCATAGGTCAATTCCTTATTCATGCCTCCTAAAGGTATTATGAGCCTTGGAACACTTTGGTTGATTAATAGTGAAAGAGAGAAATTCCTAGAGTTGTACATCCCATATAAAAGGGCCAGGGTTGTTTTCCCTGTCGTCTTCCATAAATAAATTGTGCATATAAAGTTCACAGAGGAGGTGTTGTACTTGCTCGTCTTTTTCTCTAAAGAATTTGACAAATTCCAAGGTGGTTTTGATTTCCACAACCTTGCCAGCCTTATCAGCTTTGATTTTGTGCACGAGGAACCTTTCCAGGAGGAATAAGGCATAATTTGTAGTAGGGGCTCTACATGACAAGGTGCCTGAATAAAGAGAGCAAACAATTTCCAACTGCTCTTTAGCCTTCTGTAATTTCTCTCGTGCTTTCTCAACCTTTTTCTGTTTAGCCCACTAAGCAAAGGTCTCATACTTAATTATGGTTAGTGCCTCAAAATGTTTATTTAATTCTTGATGTATCCTTAGGGGCACTACCTCCTCCTTGTGGTGGGCTAATTCCTGTTGAACCTTTAGTAGTTCATTCTATAGTCTGCTAATAAATGCCTCCTTGACTAGGGGAATATAAGCAGTTGTCTCTTCTATTTGGGTTTCTCCTTCCTGGGTCTCCATGTGATTGATTTTAACAACAGCTTCAGCTACCTCTTGAATCATGCGATGACCAACTGGAATGTCCTCTTCAACATCTGTTTGAACACCAGTGTCCATGGTAGGGTGGTCCGTTTGGGTCTGCCGTGAGAAAACATAGGGGTCGTCAGTTTGCATTTCAGTTTCTTCTACAAGGCATGGCTCTGTCTGATTTTCCTTTGGACAGGAAAAAAGATCTATTAGCACTTGAAATTTCACCTCAGGCTGAGACAGGTAAACCTCAAGGCTACATCAAACCATTTAGCCTCGTAGCCAGCCCTACGGGGCAGGAGAAGGCTCTCTCCGGTCTATCTCGTAAAATCTCCAATAGATGAGAAGACCAATAAGGTAACACTGATATTAGGCTAGTAAACTGATCAGAAAGATCGATTTTGGGGTTTTTGGGTTTTTGGTGGCAAATTGAGGAGAGGGCAATTTTGGGTGCGGGGATGGGACACAGTTTCTGTAGGGGGTTCCTTGGGGCGAGGTAGGAGACAGTGTTGATGCCTTTAACTAAAGTGGATGGTAAGGAATGAAAGAAAGAGAGCTAAAGAGAGCAAACAGTAACTTTGAATTCTCTTTAGACAGTAGAAAACATTGAAATTAAACAAACTTAAAAGCAGAGCATGGCAATCATGAATTCTTACTTTAGCACTTCGTTTGCTTAATGTGCAGAAGGAAAAGAAAGGAAATATTTCACATAACACACTTACAAGTACAAAGAGAAACACACAATCAACACATGTGTCCACAAGAATCCCAAAGAGGACTGCAAAACCCTGGTCTTCCTTAGCCAAAAATTGCAGAGATACAGTGATAGCTTCTCCCTCAAGAGTCTAACCATGAAAAATGAGCAAGAAAGTACATAATATAGATGATCTAACCTCTTTCCCTGCCTCCATGGGTCGAGCTCACTATCCTAGGAGCTGTTTCAACCACTTCTAAACTAAGCACTACAAACTAGGCAGTCAAAACAACTTGCCTCTATAAACTTGGAAACCAATTCATTCATTTATATTTTTACCCTTTTCATGAATGAATCTTCTAGAAGAGTTACATAAGGGTAAAAGTGTCTAAAAAGTACCATAATTACATAAAAGAGAATCATCATTCACCTCAAAAAGTCAAACTGAGTCAAATCTGCGTTTTTTGGGCTGTACAGTGCATTTCTGGACAATTCTGCCTCACGGGTCGCGCCCCCATGCCTGACGGGTCGCGCCCCTTTGGAGCCATGTTTGGGGCACTTTTAGGTGGTCAAATTGCACAAACGTGGGCTTGTTGGAAAGGTATGTGAGTATAATTTCCAACCCAACTGGAATTTTTGAATTTGGAATTCATTCGCTCTGTCAAAAATCAATTCTCCCAAGACAGCTTTCTGTAGTTCAAAAAAGTGGCAGAAAGTCAAATTTTGCATATTTTTTGACTTTCTGGAGGCCCAAAACTTCACCAAATCTCTATTCCATTAATGAGCATGTGTAACTTTGCATGAAAAATCTGGAAATGCTGAGTTTTTTCAAAATGGAGTTGCTAGGATGAAGGGTCTCACGGGGGGTGAGACCCGTTAATGGGAAAAACCTGTGTTTGGCACAAAAAATTCACAAATGACA
>APFE031518334.1:24086-48888 GCA_000404065.3 Pinus taeda | reverse complement strand
GATTTGGGGGAGATGGAGAAAGGAAGTTAGTTATGCCTGTTTTGAGCTCTTTCACATAAAACTGCTTGGTGATTGTGTCCTGAGTAGAGATGACACCCTGAAAACATGGAACTGATCAGCAATCAAGATTCTACAACCTCAAAACTACCTACCTAGCCTACTTACCTAACATTTTTTCTTCTTTTGGTTTGGGTGCACTTAGACTTGCAGACCCATCATTTCAATTTTTTTTCTTTCCTATCTACAAACTACCCTTTTTTCTTCCAAGGGCCAAGATTAAGCAGTTGGGATCCTTTGATTCTCTACCTATCTAAGAATATGCCAAGATTAAGCTGTTTGGACAGATTTTCATCCTCTATATTCTAAAACAGGAAATTGAAACCTAGGGAGACCAAGATTAAGCTGTTTGGACCTCCCTTTAGCTGAAAAATTGTACAAAACTGGAATAACTTCTCAAAATTTGGAAAAGCAGTTAGATGAACTCTGAGTAGCCTTCTTTGCTTGGTGACTGTTTAGCAAATATGGAGCATTGCAGCATGCAAAGTATGACATATTTGGTCTGTAAAATGTCAATCATGAAATATGAGTAACCTGTTGCAGCAGGAGGCTAACACAACCTACAGTTGATCCGTTGGCATTCCCTCTTCTCTCTCACACAATCTCCTCTCTCTTTCTCACTCAGAATACACATCTACATAGACGCAATACAATTCCCTCTTATATAGCGAGGGTTGCCTACTAGGGAAAAACACTAGATTAAACATAATTTCTATCGTCAGATTTCCGCCTAATGAACGGACCAGATTGACTACGAAATTACAACATTTTACAAGGGAATTTTACATCTATTTTTATCTTTAGGGATGCTGCCTCCGATCCCCCGCTTGGGGGGGGTGGGCTCCAAATAATCATCGTCACCCCCCAAGGACCCCCGTGGGGCAAACATCAATGTGCAGCATTGTCACCACATTAAGAAATGGCATCCAATGCAGTGATACCTCTGAATAAAGAAGATAATCAGGCTCCACACCCAAAAATCTCCCACTTGGAGACTGATTATAGCAACTCCATCACTGCTTCATTTGCAATTACTCCACTTTAGACCTGGTTGTTTCTCATCTTCATCATCATACATGAAGACCAATTGAAACTGAGTAGGATCTCAGTTTCTCCCTGGTTACAACTTTTGTTAACATATCTCAAGGATTTTGGCTAGTTTGTATCTTTTCCAGCTTCAACTGTCCATCTTCCAACACTAGTCGTATGAAATGGTACTTGAGTTGTATATGTTTAGTCTTTGAATGAAATGCAGAGTTCTTTGTAAGAATTATGGCACTCTAGCTATCACTGTATAACCTGCCCAACTCCTGCTTCTTCCCCAATTCATCCAGAAACCTTTGTAACCAAATCATTTCTTTACTAGCCTCTATAGCAACAGCATACTCTATGTCTGCCATTGAGAGTGCAACAACACTTTGCATTTTTGAAACCCAATTGACAGTTGTCCGACCTAAAGTAAACACATACCCTATGGTGATCCTCTTGTTATCTCTATCACCTACCATATCTACATCAACATATCCCTGTAGAGCAATGTTTGAACCACCAAAGCATAATGCTTGATTTGTGGTACCTCTCAAACACCTGAGAATCCACTTCACTGCCATCCAATGTTCTTTTCCTGGATTGTTCATGTACCTTCTTCCAACTCCCACTGCATATGAAATCAGGCCTTGTGCAGCCCATTGCATACATTAAGCTTCCAATTGCTGCTGCAAATGGAACTTTAGACATATAAGCCATTTATTCTTGATTCTTGGGATACACCTCCTTACTTAGTTTGAAATGGCTAGCCAAAGGTATACTAATTGGTTTTTCATTCTGCATATTAAATCTTTTCAACACCTTTTCTATGTACTCACTCTGAGACAATGTTAATTTTCGATTCTTCCTGTCTCTAGTTATTCTCATACCAAGGGTTTGTTTTGCAGCACCCAAATCCTTCATTGCAAATGAGTTCGCCAATTTTATTTTGAGCACATTTATTTCCTACATGTTAGAACCTGTAACAAGCATGTCATCTAGATACAATAACAATATAATATAGATGCCATCATTTTGCCTTTTGAGATAAACATAATGATTAGAGTGACATCTAATGTAACCTTGCTCAGACATAAACCTGTCAAATTTCAGATACCACTACCTTGAAGCCTGTTTCAAGCCATACAACCTCTTCTTCAACTTGCACACTAGTTTCTCCTTCCCTTTTACCGCATATACTTATGACTGCTATATATATATATCTTCCTCCAAATCTCCAAATCCCCATGGAGAAAGGTTGTATTTACATTTAACTGGTCAAGATGCAAATCTTCAGCTGCTACTAGACTTAAAATAGTTCTAATTGAAGTCATTTTAACAACAGGAGAAAATATATCATCAAATTCTATACCCTTTTTCTGTGCAAACCCCTTCACCACAAGTATAGCTTTGTACCTTTTTCTACCTCCATCTTCATCCTTCAACCTGTAAACCCATTTATTCAACAATGTTGTCTTACCTGCAGGCAACCTGAATAAGTCTCAAGTATGGTTATGTGCTAAGGAGTCCATCTCTTCTTTCATGGCTTGCTCCCACTTCTTCATGGTTTCTACCTGCATTTCTTCTTCATAACATTCTGGTTCACTAGAATCAGTCAACAATACATAATATAATGAAGGAGAGTATCATTCAAGGGGTCTACTTATCCTAGTGGATCTTGTAGCACCACTTTCAGGTGTGTGAGGTGCTTGTTTCTGTTGTGATTGCATCTGTTGTTGTCATGGTTGTTGATCACTATGATTTTCAAGCACCTTCACTTTTATGTGATCTCATCAAGCACTGTGTATTCTCTATTTTCTTTTTCCTATTTCTTCTCCTGCATCTAATCCTTGTACAAAACCTTTACATTGAATATGATATATTTGCTCCTAATGATTTTTTGTTTTTCATAATCATAAAAAAGATAACCAAAATCATTAACACCATATCTAATAAAGGTACGTTTCTTTGATTTTGCCTCAATATTTGTTATATTTTCTTTATTAATGTGGACAAAGGCTTCACAACCAAAAGTCTTTAAAAATGAGTAGTTTACCTTTTTACCTATCCATGCCTCCTCTGGAATACCACCATCCAAGGAACTTGAAGTCCCTCTGTTTATTAGATAAATAGCAGTATCTACAGCATCTATCCAAAATTGTAAAGGCAATCCTTTATGCAATCTCATGCACCTTGCACGCTCCATGATTGTCATATTCATTCTTTCTGATACACCATTTTCTTGTGGTGTTGCTGGAACTATCTTCTCTCTGCAAATTTCATTCTCTGGACAATACCTATTAAACTCTTTGTTGCAATATTCACCTTCATTGTCTAATCTCAGACACTTCAACCTTTTTCCTATCTCATTTTCAACTGAAGCTTTCCATTTCTTGAAAGTATCAAATACATCAGATTTATTTTGAATACAATAAATCCAGGTTTTCCTGGTTACATCATCAATAAAAGTAACAAAATAATGAGAGCCATTGATAGATGATACCTAAGTAGGTCCCCATACATTGGGATGCACAAGCTCTAATTTTTCGCTCTTCTTTTCGTTCCCAACTCTGAGGAATTTGACTCTCTTCTGTTTTCCATAAACACAAGTCTCACAGAATTCCAAATCAACATGCTTCAAACCTAGAAACAAATTTCTTGAGTGAATAATCTACATCCCCTTCTCACTCATGGGTCTGAACCTATGATGCCACAATGTCGTATCTTCTCCTATATAGGTTAAAGCATTAACATAATTAGAAATACCATTGCATAAATACAATGTACCAACCTTTTCTCCTTTTGCTATTACCAGGGCTCCTTTAGTGACCTTCCAAGTTTTATCTGTAAAAGTAGTTACACAGCCTTCACCTCCCAACTGCACTGTTGAAATCATATTTTTCTGGATATAGAACATGCATTACCTCCTTCACTAGCCATTGATTTCCATTCTGTTGGTTTATGAAAATTGTACCCATTCCAATAATTTTACAGGGTTTATCATCACCCAATCGAACCTGTCCAAAATCTCCTTGAACATAATCATGAAAATGTTTCCTATCAAGTGTGGCATGGAATGAGGCCCCTGAATCTACCACCCAGGCATCAATAATATTTTCTAATGAAAGAATCAAAGCATCTTGCAACACATCACCTATCACATTCACTACATGATTGTTTTCTTTTTGTGTGTCTCCTTCTTTTCCCTTCTGAGACTTGCAGTCTTTCTTCCGGTGTCTTTTCTTCCCGCATTTCCAGCACATTATCCCTGATCTGGACTTGGATCTGCCTTTCCTTGACTTATTGCGATATCTTGTGCTCTTTCCTCTTTCCATTTTTCTTACCCTAGTCTCTGAATTCAAAGCATTACCTGATGTCTCACAGGAGTTTTCCGCCACATTTCCTCGCTAAGGATTGCACTAACAACATCATCAAACTTTAAAGTACTAGATCCAGAGACAGAGTTACTAATGGCCATAACTAAACCATTTCAATTTTCTAATAATGAGCACAAAAATAACAGATGCCTAACTTCATCATCAAAAGTTACCCCTACAGAACTTAACTGATTGGTAACTGTATCAAATTCATTTAAATGATCAACAACAAATCCACCTTCTGACATCTTCATATTAAATAAATGCTTCATAAGAAATACCTTATTTGAGGCTGAGGGATTTTCATATAGTTTGGCCAATGCCGACTTTAAACCCTTTGTAATCGTTTCCTTTGATATATTAAAGGCTACCGATGCTACTAGGCATAGTAGTATTGTTCCAAGTGCCTTTATGTCAAGAATATCCCATTCTGTGTCTGTCACACTTGTTGGTTTCTTTGTCTTTCTGCCCAATGGTAGGTATAGATATTTATAATACAAGTAATATTCCATTTGCATCTTCCATAGCTGGTAATTTTGGTCGTTAAATTTTTTGACCCTAAACCTACCATCTTCTTCCATTGCTCCCACTTGAACCAGGAACCCTTCTCTCCTGCAAGTTTATCAGCCAAATACACCTTTGACTCTGATACCAGTTGTTAAGAAATTTATTGCAGAGAGATTAATTATGACTGAGATTTACTCATATTTATAAAAAATAATAATAAAATAACTAGCAACAAAACACATAAATATTATACACATAATATTTATCCAGGAAAAACCCAACCCAATGAGATCTCATTAGCATTTGCCAAAACCCTGGCCAATCCGGCCATGTGAGCCTTCACCGCTCACCTCCAGGCCTACATCACAATGAAGTATTCTCAGCCTTTTATAGGCTCCATTACATGCAATACCACGGACCATAATACCATGGGTACATGATACCATGTTCCCAAAACCACTACTATTTAACCAGGTCAACCTTGACTCAAACCCCGAGTCAATTTTACCTAACAAAGGCATTAGCATTTGTGGTTTTTTTCTCGACGAAGGCATTAGCATTTGGGGTTTTCTTCATGATGAAGGCG
The DNA here is from genome assembly GCA_000404065.3 of Pinus taeda. NCBI lineage: Eukaryota > Viridiplantae > Streptophyta > Pinopsida > Pinales > Pinaceae > Pinus > Pinus taeda. The sequence continues at coordinate 43,335 of APFE031518334.1, read as the reverse complement.
TGATAATTTGGGGTTTGTTCAACAATGAAGGCATGAGCATTTGGGTGTAGGTGAATTTTGGGTTTTCCAAGCATAACACAAAAATGAGCTGGTGAATATGGGGTTTTCCATGAACAATTTGGGGTTTTCCAGACATAGCACAGGAAGGAACAATTTGGGTTTTCTAGGTACAAATAACACAAGAACAAACAACTATTAGGAAATATTCTTAGCAAGCACGAGCTACAAGCAATTATACATTGCACAAGGACCTAGGGTATCTCTCTCTCTTACTGGCCAAAAATAGGAGCAGGATTAGCTTCAGTCTTAGTTGTCAAGCCTTTTGATTGATGAACACCTTTTAGTAGGTTGATTACCTGAGTTAGCCATTGGGAATATGAAAAACACGTGAGAATTTTGGCTTTTGTTCTCAATTAAGGTGTTAGCATTTGGGGTTTTGTTCATGACAAAGGCATAAGCATTTGGGGTTTTTTTTAGCGGTGAAGGCGTGAAAATTTTGGATTTTGTTATAAATGAAGGCATTAATACAGGTTTAAAAAGCATCATGGTAGAGAGGTTATTTGATAGATTGACCTAGCTTTGCTTCAAGCAATGGAAGTGGAAGAGATAATGACGGTAAGTTGTTTGATTTCTCTAGCTGCAATTTGAGTAATTCTAGTAATGTTTGAGTAATTAGATTTCTCCAACTTCAATTTGAATTATTTCATACAATTCAAACCCTCATAGCTTTATAGAATTGATTTTATTCACCATTTTAAAGCCACATATTGGGTGTAGAATGGTGGCCATGGCCATGGCGTTGTGAATCATCAAGAATAATAATCATCAATGTGGCAATCCCATATCGGATGCGGAGATGTGAGTGGGTTAACGATGGTTGAACAATCTGATGGGAGGGGTTGGCCCCACCGCTGGGTCAATGTGGCATCATGCTATTAGTTATCAGGCCCATAAGGATGCCCGAAAAACCACCCCTCGATCAGTCTAACACTGCCTATTGAAACCAAGGTATATCTCACTGGTTTGCAGCCAATTTGGGTTATATGCGTGTGGTTTTTTTTAATTTTCAGCCGAAAAATAATGGAAAAACAAGCATACTCATTGATTCCTTATAACTAGAAGAAACATCCTGAATGTGCATTAAATGAGGGCACAAAAGAAAATGGACAAAATAGGTGGAACACAATTAAATCTTAGATATGATTTAATCTGGTGGCCATGGCTAGCTACTAACTAAGCACTAAGATTGTTTCATGCCTCGAGATTTTTCCATGCTATCATCAACAACTCTTGGGCTACTTTCAGTTTCACAATTTTTCATTCTTCCAAAACTATTTTATTAATGTATCTTTCATATAGAACAAAATGTTGTACATAGTTGTTTTTCATATTTTGCCTATATATCCTTTTTGTATTCAATGGACGTTGTTGGCATCTTTGGACACTTCGTTTATTTAATTCTCCTTATATTATACTTTTTTCTCTCCTGACAATATTTTTTCTCATATAAATGTGTTCTACTCAGTTATATTGGCCATGTACTCCTTTTTTGTTTTTAGTAGACAAAAATGATATTTTCCTTCTGGAAAAAAAATAAGCATTAAATTAAATTAAGATCTAAGTGGGTTGTCAATCAAATGTTCAAATTTCACCACTATTTTTTTTCAACGAAATGGGTAAGCTCTTTCTATTTAATCAATCTAGTTTGAAGGCCAAAACCTTTTACATTTAATACAAATATTCATCTACTAAGTTCAAAGGGAGCAAAAAATCCTTGAAACTCCTATACTATGATTATACACAGCTATTATAATATAATTTCTCTTATATATATATGTTGGAAGACCCCTAATTATCTACATATTTACATAACATAGATAAAAACAACTAAAAGTGAAAGCTAATCTTCAACCATTTCACTAGGAGATACTATGCCTGCATTTTCATTTTCTTCTTGTCGTGGGAGGAGCAGAACGGAAGCCAGATCCCCGTGCATCTTTTCAATTATCGTCGATTACTGATCTGGAACCTCAAGCTACAGTGCCTCAATCTCTTCAAATAATTCTTTGTTCTCTTTTGAAACAAATGTTTCATTTAGAGGGATCAATTTATCAATATTAAAGATCAAATGGTCAAAATCAACCTACAAGTGATCCATTTTGGTCTATAAAAGACAAATTTTTTGATGCAACATAGTTAACAGAGCTTGTTGTCCTACCTTTCTCATTTCCCCTTATCTAGAAAGCAGAGAAAGAATAAATTCCATGGTTTTCATCATATGATCCAAGTGTCAACTGAATATGTCATTCTCTACTCATGGCAGGAGCTCCATTTGAAAACCAACACAATGATCCTCTTTTCCTTTAGAACTTATGAAAATCCAGACCCAAATTCCTGGGAAGACAATGATGCTTAAGTCTTCTTAATAGCATTGCTTTCCTATCCATGCTTGAACTCTTACATCGCTCATCAACTTCAAGGCAACCATTATCCCTATACATTCTCTACGCCAAACATTCTCATATGTAATAATTTCCTCTACAACATAATGCCAACTCCATTAAAGCCCCAAGCTCCAAAAGAGATTGCGAAGACCCGAAAATATTATTAACAACTATCCACACCCTTCCAAATTTAAAATGGTTGTGGGTTTTATTCCACCTATCTAATACCCAGGTGTTGGACACGTGATCCCTAAATATAGGAAAATGAAGCCAATGATCAATATTGAATGCAGACCGCCATTTAAATATTAAGAGTATCGATAACCCAATTTGAGATCTGACTGCTTGCCATCGGGTCTCCATCCAAAACATTATACCTTTAATGCTCTTCATTTGATCTAACTTCCCTATAATTGGCATTGGATTTTTATCATTCATGGAATATATTGAATTACCTAACATGAACGATCATGTTACATCAGCCCTTGCTCGAGGTTGACTCCATGATTTGCTAACGAATCTGCCACAAAGTTAAGATGTATTTTGATGTGGTAAAATTCAACAACCTCAAACTTGAGAATTTGCAAGCTTATTCTATGAAGAATAGGAGATTGGATTAATGTAGGATCAAAACTAATAGTAGACTATTAGCTAGTTTGCTGTGAGTTAATATATTTTATCACTGTGAGGGTATATTTACCTTAGTGTCATTTTGACTAGTTTGATGTTTTCTATATACCTTGCATAAGATAATCAGGTTTCTTTTGCTACATATAATTTTTCTCATTTTCTTTGCAATTGTTGTTAACGATTTAACATTTCAAGTATGTTTCAATAATTTAATGAATTATGTTTTGTAATGGATTAGAGAAGTTGGGAATGAAATTATGTTTTTGTAATGGAATAGAGAAGTTGGGAACTATAACTATTCTTTGTAAAAGAAAACACATTTTTTCTAAAACTCGTTCATTTCTTGTTTGAAGTTTTTGTCATGAATTTCATCTCTGGGTACAATGCATTAACGGATAGAATGTTGTAATACCAAAACTTGTAATGATTTTAAGTAGAATTTGGTTTAGTCTCATTCTAGAAAAAATGCCTTCAGGTAGGGCTCTTACTAAAATACCCATGGAATTCCCTAAAGGAAAGAATCTTATAGAACAAATGAATCCTTTACAACTGACACCTTGCTCGAGGCTGACTCCACGATTTTCTAATGAATCTTCCACAAAGTTAAGATACCTTTAGATGTGGTTAAATTCGATGTGGACACACTTAAGAATTTGTAAGGTTATTCTATGAAGAATGGGAATTGGATTAACATAGGATCCTCTTTATTCTTGCACACTTGTTGAATAACTAACATTGAATCACCATACACCATCAAATGTTGAATTTTCCTTGGTATTTTCAATTCTAATCCCTGCCACAGAGCTAGAAATTAAGCTTGGTTATTAGTTGAGATCCTTAGACCCCGTGCATATATAATATTTGATTCTTTGTCAAGGCGAAAAATAACTCCTCCCACTCCAGCCTCCCTATAAATTTCACCACTATTAATTGTAAATTCATTCACAATATTCTTTAGTAGGTAGTGACTACTAATTTGTCAACTATTAGTGCAAAATCCCCACTAGATGATATGGAATTGGAACTCGAAAAAGTTACCATTTCTTGATTTTTGTGTAGCAAAGCGAGCAGTCAGATATGTCAAAGGGAGAAAAGTTGTTGGTTGCATTACTCTATTTTATTGAAAGGTTGTTAATGCATAATGTTATATCCTAAAACTTCAACTAAACTACGAAGTATAACCAAGTGATAATACGAATTTTAAATCAGTTTAATGTTTTTTGTACACCTTGCACAAGATAATCAGGCTTCTTTTGTTGCATATTAATTTTCTCATTTTATTTGCATATTGTTGTTAATGATTTAACATTTCATGTTTCAAGAATTCAACTGAATTATGTTTTTGTAATGGATTAGAGAAGTTGGGAATTATAACTACTCTTTATAAAACAAAACACATAGTTTCGACAACTTGTTTATTTTTTGTTTGAATTTTTTGTTGTCAATTTCATCTTCGGGTATGAATTCAATGCATTAATGAATATAATGTTGTAATACTAAAACATTGTAATGATTTAAAGTAGAATTTGGTTTACTCTCATTCTAGACAAAATGCCTTTAGGTAAAACTCTTACTAAATCGCCTATGGAATTACCTAAGGGAAACAAACCTATATAACAAATGAATCATTTGCAATGGGCGCCTATTATAGTAGAAATATCTTCAAAAGAATAAATTTTAGATATCTAGACACCTCAACCAAAGGTGGAACAACCGAGACCTATTTTTCAAAGACATCGAAGCCATCACAAGCGCTCAAAACCCTTTTCCATGATGCGTGGAGGTGTATCAAAGGTTTCACATAGAAGAGTGTCTTGACATAATACCTCATATTGACCTTATTATTTTTTTATGTAAAAGCTTTATATTATAGATGGACAAAAAATACATTTATGAGAGCTCTATGGCTCTGCAAAATCTAGCCATGATTATGTTCTAGAGTCTGAAAAAACAAAGGAAAAGCTATAAGTAGGAGAAGGCCTTTTCCCATTAAGGAGAAACTAGAGGTCCTCTTGAAGACTACAAAAGTACATTACAAAATCACAAAACAATGTTACAGAGGGAAACTAGAGTGAGGTTACAAAACGAAACGTGAGCAAAAATCAGAAAGAGGAAAAATCATAAGAGAATCATGGCCGTGAGGAGGGATACCTTGGAAGTTGTGTGAGGCCCAAGTAGCGCCCAGGAGGGGCTTCCTTGACCGTGGGAAAAGGTTGTAGTAATCAAAGTCATCAGGAAGAGGGTGCACCATTAGAGTTTGTTAGTTGGAAGACATTGGCTACGTTGAGAGTTAATGGAGACAAAAGAACCCTAGACTATTGTGGTGACCACTTCTGTTGCTTGAGGGACCAATTCCAACCTTAGATTCCTTAGTATCGTTGTTGGTTTTGCGGCACTTTGGCAAGGTATTGCATTTTTGGTCATGTGGTGTTGTTCTCTAAGCTAGAGAGAGCTAGGGAGAATATAAAATTATGTCTGTTCAGGGCAACAGTGAGCCTTGAATTTTCATTTCCAGAAGCCCAACAATGCGTTGGTAGGATTCCTTGGAATGGTGCAGGTGGAATTCCTTGTCCAAGACAATTCCTTGAAACAGAACATTCATGTCCTCCTGGTCTCTAAAGTGACTGCTAAGGAGGTTTTTCAGAGCCCAAAGACTATTGCCCATCACCTTAAATTATTGTTCCTCTGCATTTGCAACCATTCAACAGAAATGGTGGAGGATGTTGCAATCAAAATGGCCATCTCCCTACCCATGCCTAGGTTGCAGGAGAGGTATTCCTCTACCATGAACTCCTCTACATGGGTGACCACACTCACACACCATGGTTGTTCTTGAACTAGCCTTCGAACTTGTCACCAGAATTTCAGCTATGAAGCTTAGCTCCCAACTCCTTAACCAAATTTTGAACTCGCGCTTGCTCTATAACTTAACAGAAAACTATTTTAATGGAAAATTGCATGTATTCCAGGGGAATTTCAATATAATTTGGAGTTCCTTTCATAGGGCAGAAAGATGAGTGGGCTAGTTTGTAGTCCACCATAAATGTCGAGAGCTGGTGGGTTTATCACCACTTTCATTTCCTAATCCCAACGTGCATTGGAAGATGAGCCCATGGCATCGTTGAACACCTGCTATGTGAGATTTGGGGAGGGTATTCGTGAAGTTATTTAATGTGCTCAATTTGAAGTCCATCACCTAAATTTGGGGGTAATACCTATTAATGGATATGTCTTCCTAACCCATGGATGTAATCTAGAGTATAATTTTTTTCATGACAGTAAACCTAATTAGACAATCAAATCCCCTCCTTCATGTATATTATCAAGTTCCTAAGGATAATAAGAGACATTATACAACAGCTTGCAATCAATTCTCCCCTTGGTGAGTGGTATCATTGTTGATATTTCATATGGTGGAAAATAAGTTTACCCCAAAAGGAATATGGATCAGTTGTATAGGGGTCATATCCTAGTTATGAGGATGAACTTTGGTGAGGTCTTATGGATTTTACTCTTAAAATTCACAACTCAAATACAAATTTTAAATTTCATATTTCTTTCCTTAGCTTAATTGAGACACAAGCCTTTGAAAATATTTGAGATCCATCATGCAGAGCTCATATTCATCTGATGAACTTATCACCAAATTCTTCCACAAAGCACAAATATTTACTAATTCTCGTCATCCAACTATCAGTAGAGTACACAAATAATTTCATCAATATTAATCCAGTGGGCCAACAAGACAAGCATTCAATCTTCATGAAGCACATTAGAGCAAGGAAACTTCCCTCACACACCCTCATCCTATGAAAATTTGTATCTTCTAGCTCACCTAAACTAAGTGTAAGTCCACTAATCACACCACCAATCTATTTTTCCCCTAGAATATTAGAGTGTTGACCCAAAATGCAAGCAATTCAACACTATTTGCATCAAGCATCAAGAATAAATCTTTGCAGTAAAAATAAACAAAAACAAAAACAAACATCTTTTCCTTTGTATATAGGTGTAGGGATTCCTATTACGTGTTAGAATTGTAGTCTCCTTATATTATCCTAATCTAGTGACCATGTCAAATACAAATCAATCACGTATTTTCTGCATATAGACATTCGAATCTTAGGAGTTCACCTATTTGGAATGTTCCAATAGCTCACCTAGTTGATATAGGGTAAACTCTAGGGAGTATATAAGCCTCCCCATGATGATCACAGTCCTAAGATAACCCCCATACTATAATTGTGAGGAAAATGAATATATTGAGGAATATATTACATCATATTGTTAGATGTTCTATGATGACTATTGCCCACTTATCCTTCTTATAAAACCTTATATTCCAATTGTGAAGACAATCACCGACCAAATATCTGGGATTCCAGTGGAATATTTTAAAAACTCTCTTCTATAACCTAGTTGATTTAGACATAATATAGGAATCATTATCAAATAACCAAACATAATAGATAATGACTTACTAGTTATATCATTTGAGACATCACGTGTAGAAAATTAATGTGTAGATATGCAATTGCTCATGTAATTTACTAAAACACAAGACTCAAATCTACTCTACTAATCTGCGGAATTCAATTCATCATCATGAGCACAAATCATAAACATGCATCAAGATTAAATGCACATACACAGAGATTTATCTAGGGGAAATTAACTCCTCAAAACCCCTTCCTATCTGTATTGCATTAATCAAATAATAAGGATGAAATACAATGCTTGCTCAAGCCTGAGCAACTCCTGCAAGTGTATAGTTTATCTATCTACCTGGCCTACTAACTCTGGCCAATACTTAGCCAATTTTCCTATCCTCCAAGCTCCTATTTCCTTATGTTGTTCCTTGAGGAATTAGGCCCCTATTAATTAGGAATTGTCCTCCATTGGATTGTGCAGTTCATCTAGGCTCATCATCTAACTACATGCACCACCTGTACACCTCAAAATAGTCTACAACTATTAATAAACTGCCTTGGAATATCCACCTCAATTGGGTAACTTAAATTCTCTACATGAAACAGTTATTCTGGGTTGATTGATCAGTTAACTAGTTGATCACTAAGTGTGACTGAAATCACACTACACAACTTGACCTTCAACTAGTCCCTATATCATTTAGAACTAGTTTAACTGACTATAACTCAATTTAACTAAATTTGATTGCTAGAAATTATAAATCACTCATACTAAATTGAACTCAAGTCTTCCAACTCGAATTATCTAAGCTAATTGGGTGACCCAATCCATGTCACTCATGTTAACTCACCCAAGTTGTCTGTTGAAATGGAAATTCGAATTTTCTCTAGTTTGACCAAGGCAAATCAAACTGGGATTTTTCTTGTTGCATTTTCAACACCCCCTCTCATCAAGAAAGGTATAATCAGATATCCCAATCCTGCCTCTATGGAACTCAAATTTACCCTTTGACAAATCCTTTGTCAAAATATTTGCATAGTGTTCCTCTGTTGGAATGTAATCAAGCAACAAGATCCTCCTCTGCACACAATCCCGTAAATGGTGATATCAGATATCTATATGTTTGGATCGATCGTGAAAGACTGGGTTTTAGAGATCTGATGCAACTATAATTATCATAGTATATCATAGTAGGATCCATCATCTGACCTAAAAGTCCCACAAGAATATTTCTCATTCAAATCACCTCACGTGTTACTTGACTTGCAACCATGTATTTTTCTTTTGTTGAGCTTAGTGCCACTGATATTTTCCTCTTGTTGTAGTAGGAAACTACTTAAAATTCCACCTGATGCACTCTTCATGTCTGATGAACTCCCTCCCCAATTTGCATCTATGAAGCCACACAGCTTCACTCCCTCTGTTCATTTGTACCATAGCCCAAATTGGGTGGTTCCTCTTAGGTACCTTAGAACATGCTTAGCTTCCCTCCAAAACAATTTTTTAGGCCTAGCCATAGCTTGACTAAGTTGGTTGACTGCATAGCACATATTTGGTCGTGTGTTCACCAAATACAATTAGTGAACCCACAAGTTGTTGATAGACGGTAACCTCTGCTACTTCACTTGAAGTAGAATCCTCTTTTCTCCAACTAGTGGCTAGAGGTGTCTCCATGGGTTTGATACTCTCCATGTGAAACTTATTCAATACCTCATTAGCATACTTACGGTGAGATACAATAAGTTCCCCATATTAGCCATACTTCCAATACGAGGAAGTTGTGCATGAGTCCCATGTCCTTCATTTCAGATTCTCTTGCAAGATTTGATCAACTTCTCATCACTGGTTAAAATCAAATCATAAAAATATAAGACAATAATCAATAATTTACCTTCTACCATAATATGATAAAGGTCTACATCTGCTTCACTTTTAGTGAATCCGAACCTGGTGAGATAGTCAGTGATCCTAGTGTACCAAGCATGAGGTGCTTGCTTGAGGCCATACAACTCTCACTTGAGTCTGCACACATGAAAATCTTGGTCAAAGGTCTCAAAACCTTCTAGTTGCTTAATATACACCTCTTCCTCAGTAAATCCATTGAGGAGTGTTGTCTTCACATCCATCTAGTAGATCTTCCACCCCACCTGCACTGGCAAAGCAAGTATATATCTAATGGAGGAATACCTTGTAATTGGTGCAAAGGTTTCCTCATATTCAATTCCCTCAACTTGAGAGAATCCCTTGGCCACAAATCTAGGATTATACTTCTCTATCCTTTCATCTTATGCATGCTTTACCTTGTAAATCCATCTCAAACCCACCACTTACTTATATTCTGTTCTTGGGACCACTTCTCAAACATTGTTCTTTACATTGGAATCATACTCCTCTACCATTGCATCAACCCATACAAGTTTATTTAATGCTTCCTCGAAAGAGGATGGCTCAATCTCAACCAAATCTATCATTAGAGCCATGTAGCCAGTGTACCGATATGGTGACATTCTCTGCCTACGTTGAGAAGTGGGTGCTCCCACGGTCTCTCTAGCAACATGCATCAACCTCTCATATTCTATAGTTTGTTTTATTCCTTCTCTGGATGTTTTTGCTTGAGTGGTTGTCTCCACTCTCTTCTCCTCAACTTGTGGCTGCTCCACAACTTAACCGAGGTTCCTCCTTTAAAGCTAAAAGCTCCTGATCTGGCTGCAACTTAAGCTCCCTCTCAAGAGAACATCGCATTGCCTTCTCCTCATAAAAAATCACATCCCTTCAAACAACTATCATCTTGAGGGATGGTAAGTACACACAGTAGTTTTGAGGAGTTTCTGTGTAACCCACAAATATCCCCAACTCATTTTTTAGTTCAAGATTCTTCCTGGAGTCTTTGGAGACATGCCAATAAACAAATGCTCCAAAGATCCTAAAGTGAGACACATATGACTTCCTCCCCGAGAAATCCTCCTATGGTGTAAGTATTCACAGAATCTGATAAGGACTCTAGTTCTACAAGTATGTTGTTGTGTTGCATGCCTCTTCCCACAAATGCATTGGTCGGCCTTGGTAATGCAACATCACTCTCGATGCTCCCACAACACTACAATTATTTCTCTCTTCCACCCCATTTTGCTATGGGTTGTGGGGTGTTGTTTATTCCCATTGAATACCTTCTTTTGCACAAAAAAATTTAAACTCATTCAACACATACTCACCTCCATTATCACTCCTGAGAGCCTTCACCTTCTTGCCAGTTTCGTTCTCTACTAGTGCTTTGAATTCTACAAACTTGGAGAATGTTTCATCCTTCTTCCGCATTAAGAAGATCCAGCACTTTCATGAGAAGTCATCTACAAAGATAACATGATATTTGTGCCTGGAAGTGGAGGTTGTTGAGAAGGTCCACAAACATCAGAGTGGATCCTTTCGAGGATTGCATATGCTTTATTGTACTAATCATGGAGTGAGGCTTTTATGTACTTCCCCAAGGTACACCATTTGCATGTATCTTTCTAATAAAGTGATCCTTTGGGAATCCCTATGGTAATATGTTTCATAATATTCATGGCGCCATGATGCAAATGGCCAAGTCTTCTATGCCATAGTTCACTAACATTGTATCTCTGCACCTTCTTTGTCTTCGTGCTTAATGTAACACAGTCTTCCACATCTATCTTGTATAGGTTCTTCACACGAACCTTGATCTGCTTCTCCTGTTCCATGGTTATGTGTCTTAGGAATGCTTACCATTTACTGAAGGTCACATCGTAACTATGGTCTTATAACATAGAAATTGGAATGATATTTTTCTTTAGGCTTGGAAAATACATGACATTCTTGAGTTTGGGAGGGGAGTCAAACTACCTTTAAAAATTAACTGTACCAATATCGGTCGTGCTATACCTTCCATCATCTACCATCTCGATGTCCATCTATAGGCCTTTCTCCTCCAGGTCACTGAAAAAATATTTGTTGTCCATCATGTGGAACGAGGCACCACTGTCCAAGTATCACACGCTCCCCATCACTGTGATCACCATGCATGCAATAAGGGTGAAATCAAACTTGAACTATGAAGCCAAAGCTTCACCTTCCTCTCCTCTTGAGGTTTTCTAGTTTGTCTTCTTATGTGGACACTTCGTGGCATAATGCCTAAATTCATGGCAATTGAAGCATTTGATTTTGGGCAAGTCCTTCTTCTTGCCCCCTTGACTGGACTTTGGTTTGGATTGGTATTTATTCCCTTTCCCCTTCTTTTCCTTTCCAGCCAAGGCACAGTTATCCTCGTCCTCACACTTGGATGAGGTCCCATCTCTGGTGTTCCGCCTTATCTCCTCATATACCAAATTGGACCATAAGTGTTCCCAATTTGGTAGTTTATCCCTCTCGTTCACTAAATCTTGGTAGCTATGCCAGCTCTTGGGAAGTCCTAGAATGGATAGGCTTACCAAATAATCCTCTACAATAGTGACTCGAACTCCTCCAACTTCATCACGATATTGTGTGAACATGCTCAGGCACTGTTGAATAGAATCATTCTTATGAATCTTGATATTTCGAAGCTTATCTTTGAGCACCAGTTTCCTGTGGTCACTATTGTTCTGGAACAAATCTATCAGTGATTGCCACATTCCATACAGGGTTTCTTTCCCATGGATATTTGAGACAATGTGGTCCTTTACACCATCCAATATGATTCTCCTCGCCTTGGCTACACACTTCCCCCATTATGCTAGATACTTAATGTCAGATGATCTTAGTTTTGGAATGTTAATCTCGACAAATTCCTTCAACCCATTGTCCTATAGTACCGCCTCCATTCGGTCCTTCCAAGCAACAAAGTTTGAGTTTCCTTCAAGGGAATACTCAAGCCTTATACCATAGAATGACATCCTAATAGTTCTGAAGAATTAATCCTGCAAATTTGATCCTCCTGCAATAAAAACTTTGAATTTTCTTCTCTACTATGAATCCTACTTTGATACCATGTAGAAATTTAATGTGTAGATATGAAACTGCTTGTGTAATTTACTAGAACACGAGACTCAAATCTACTCTACTCATTTGCAGAATTCAATTCACAATCGTGATCAAAAATTATAAATATGCATCAAGATTAAACACACATACACAGAGATTTATGTACGGCAAAGTCATTGCTCAAAACCCCTTCCTATTTGTATTGCATTAATCAAAGAATGGATATGAAATACAATGCTTGCTCAAGCCTGAGACCCTCTTGCAAGTGTATAGTCTTTCTCTTCCTGACTGACTAACTCTAGCCAATACTTAGCCAATTTTCTTGTCATCTAAGCTCTTATTTCCTTGCAATGTTCCTTGACGAATTAGGCCCCTATTAATTAGGAATTTTCCTCCATTGGATTTCACAGTTCATCTATGCTTACCCTTTGATTGCATACACCACCTGTACACCTCAGAATAGTCTACAAATGATAGTACACTGCCTTGGAATCTCCACCTCCACTAGATAACTCAAATTCTCTCCATGTAATAGTTATTATGGGTTGATTGATAAATTAACAAATTTTTCAATATCACTTACTGTGACTGAAGTTGCACTGCACAACTTGACCTTCCACTAGATCCTCTAATAGTTAGAACTAGTCTAGCTCACAATAACTCAAATTAACTGAATTATATTACTAGAATTTAGTAATCACTCATACTTAATTGAACTCAAGTCTTCCAACTCGAATTATCTAAGCTAACTGGGTGACACAAGCCATGTCTGTAATAGTCCTGGTGAAAATTCCATGTAATAAAAGTTAATAAAGGCAAAGTAATAATCACGATTGATGGGACACGTATTCCAAGTTGAATGTTGAGAAAAATCATAGTGATGGGGATCACTTGTCATTGATTAATGGTTAAGGAAATTGGAAAAGGCAATGGAAAAGGATTTGGAAAGGAAAAATTGCATTTTGGCACATTTATTTATGAAAATAATGGAAAATAGGAGAAAACGGAGGTGAAAGGTCACAGCTTGCATGTGACAAGGAAAATGAAGAAATAGAGGCCTCATTAATAAAAAGGCTTCTAAGGATCAGTACACAGACTTTTGTCGGTTCAGTTTTGGAGCTCTCTCTCTATTCTCTCTCTCTCATACTCTTGGACACTTAGAGTTTTCTTGGAGCACTCTTGGAGGAGTGTGGCATACTTGGAGTTTTGGAGCAAGAAGGCAAAGGAAGAGTAGGAAAGCATAAGAGGACATCAGGATCAGCAGCTACAGCGAGTTCCATTTGCAATTACCGAGTTGCATGTGTGTTTGCCTCACTAGTTTTGGCATGCATGGCATATGCATGTGGTTTATTGGTCATGATCTGTCACTGGCATGGAGGATTGCCTAGATTCACAGTGGATTTTCCTAGCCTTATGATTTACTGGATAGCCATGGTGTTGTGTGTTTATTTCTTTATTTTTTTATGGTTGATTCTCATGTTTCCTTATCTTGGGTTGAGTTACTAGTTCCTAGAGCCTTGGTTGGAAAAACGCTCTAGAGCCCTGTAACAACTTGGGTTGAGTTACTAGTCTTGGAGCCTTAGTTGGAAAAATTCTCTAGAGCCTTGTATAAGTTGTGGGTTGAGTTACTAGCCCTGGAAGCCTTGATTGGAACAAACGCTCTAGAGCCCTGGAAGTCTTGGGTAGAGATTGATTTGATGATGGTTTTGTGATGTTTGATCGTGAAGTGGAATCACTATTTGATGGGTTTAGGTGGTTTTTGTTGATGTGTTTTATGAGATCCCAAATTCATTCTTGGAATATGGCATGGGGGTGATTGGTTGAAGAGATATTTGGCTCAGCCATGTCTACAGTCGGGTGATTCATGGAAGTCCCGCAACTGGAAAGCTTTTTGCATCATTAATATGAGGTTATTTCTCCATGTTATTTCATGAGTATGGTACTCGTTTATATGTGGATTATATGGTTGTTGTATACTTAGTATTTATATTGTTATTATGTTGGTTATGAACATGTATTATGATAGTGGCTATGTATGGCTCTCATCATGTTTTTACTTACAGGAATGAACAATGTATCTATGGCCTAATGGAAGAAACTACAGCTAATGTGATGAGGCATAAATGCTTCTTAGTGATTCTGAGATCTGGGTATGCTCAGATCTATTATTTAAACCTAAAGATTACATATTTGTGACATGTTTGAAGAAATGCATGTCATGGCTAGTCAGGGGCCAGCCTAGTCCTTGTTTCCTTATTTTGTTGTTCTCTTTTAGTTCTAAAAGTGTCATTTAGTTGTAGGCAGTGACCAGGGCTCTGGGTCTGAAAAAGTGGCTAAAATATCAGGGACCCAGGCACAGCACTGAGCAGAAAACTCCCACGATTCATGCATACGCATGTTGTGGGAGCGTCCAGAGCCTCCTAGACGCATGCATGCCCATATCAAGGGAGCGTTTGGGAGTGTAATGGTCTAAAAACTCAGTGGGAGCTAGGGGTTGGTTACCTAAGTGGTTTGGATGGTTCCTAGGAATCTTTTTGCTGATGTGGAAGGTTTGTATGGTGTGTTTTCGTTGCTTCCACTTCCTTAAGGTGACTTATGAGGTCAAATCATATCATAGTAGCTTCTCGTCACATGTTTACCCCAGTTGGCCATTTACTTGGGTAGACATGGGAGGAGGGTGTTACAGAGTGGTATCATAGCATGGTTCACCCCTCGAACTGGATGGGTTGTGTGTTGGTCATGCATTCATGTCGTTTTCTTATGTATTTATTGTGTTGTGATACCATGTGCTTGTGGCATTTGTATGGTATGGGTTATGGTTGTAATGAGGTCACCATGGGAAGTTGATGGTGTTGTTGTGGAGTGTGTCGTCATGAGTGTATGGTCGATTATACATTGTTATGCATGTTAGTATTCCCATGTGGTCAAGTGTACAGTGATGTGGTGGTTTTTGTCATGTATGAGGTCATGGAATGTGTAGTTGATATGGTCATGCATTGATGATTGCACTCTAGATATAATGATGGTTATGTGGTTATATGCTTATGTGTTATATTTCTATATGGTGTCACGAATATGTTATACATGTATTATGTTGATTAGTTGATCTTGCAGACAAGGTATCCTCCCCAAATTATGCTAAGGTGCGTTGATTTTTTGTGATTTGGTTTAGGTGACATGGTATACCTTGCAGGAAGAATATCAAAGATGACTAGCAAGATGATAGACTACAGTTCTTGATACTCTCCCTATGGATCAGATGAGCAGCGTGGTGTTGGGCACTCTTCTGATTTGGCAGTTACACTGAGAAACTTAAAGGAAGAAATAAGGAGTTGTAAGGTAAACAATGATAGAATCATACAAACATAGGAGAAACAAGCAGAGGTAAATGCAGTGATACTTCAAAGTTATTCAAAATTGCAATGACAAGTACCACTTTGGATCAGCCATGAGCAGGAGAATAGTACTAATGGGGAATATGGTAGTAGGTCTCACGGTGGTCACAGGTCAGATAGAGATGACATGGTTAGAGATGGCAGGTTATTGGATACTCCGAATAGGAGAGTTGATAGAAACAAGTACTATTCTAGTTATGGTTTTGACAGGCATCATGATCACCATCGTTATCATCATTACAGGAGGAATGATGGGGGGTATTTGTCAGATGATTTTAAGAAAGCAAAGCCACCTACATTTGATGGAGAGATGAAGAAATCACAAGATGCAGAGGCATGGTTGCTTGGTATGAGGAAGTTCTTAAAGTTGCATGATTATTCAGAGAACATGAAAGCTAGAATAGCTACATTCAGTCTTAAAGGTAAAGCAGATATTTGGTGGGAAGATGTGAAGAATTTTAGAGGTATTCGTGAGGAGGATAGGACTTGGAGAGAGTTTGAGATACTATTCAAGAATAAGTACCTATCAGAGAGATACTTTGATGACAGGGCAAAAGAATTCTAGGAGCTAAAGATGGAATTGATGATAGATGAGGAGTACACTAGTAGGTTCTTGGAGCTACTGAGGTATGTACCTTACCTAAAGGACGAGAAGGCCAAGGTTCATAGATTCACTAGTGGGTTACCGATTGCATTCAAAGACAAGATTGAGTTAAATGAGACTAGATAATTGGAGGAGGCCATCCAAAAGCTAAATAATTTCTATGAGCAATCAAAGCACGGATCTAAGACTAAGCAATACTAGAATGGAAATGATAGGAACAAAGAAAAATGGGGCAAGAAGCAAGAAAGACCTCAGGATTATGGTAATAAAGAGAATGTAATTCCATCTCAAAAGTTCAATGCATCTGACAAAGGACAGGGATTTCAATCTAAGGAGAATAATAAGGAACCTGTGTGATGTTGGAAATGTGGAGGAGATCATCGCATGAGAGATTGTCCATAGTATCAGGGTGGTAGACCACAAATCTATAGTGCCTAGGATGCACAAACAACGGGAGATGTTGGACAAAGTATTCCTAGGATCTATGCAGTCTTGGATAATAGACAGGAAGACCATCATGCATCTATCTTTGAGATAGATGGTAAGATTTGTGATCAAGTTATTTATATTTTGTTTGAACCTATATCTAATTATAGTTATGTTAATCCTGACATGGTGGATAAGTGTGGTTTGAAAAAAAGAAGTGCACGCAGAGTCTTAATTAGTGCAGTTGGCAACAAGTATAAAGAAGCGAGTTCACCATTGGGTAAGACCTTATGCATTTTATTTGAATGGTATGCCTACCTCAACACATTTGAATGTATTACCATTGGGATCATAAAGTATGTTGTTGGGCATGGATTTATTGTACCTTCATAGAACCAAGGTGGATTGTTATGACAAAGCCATTGAGTGTTGGGATGAAAATGGAGAACAAATAATCTTGTGGAGTAAGAAGAAAGCAACATCAATTAGAATGGTGACAACTATGCAAGCCAAGCGTGGTCATGGGAAAGGGTGTGCCTTATTTTTAGTGCTCATTTCTAGTGATAAAGGTAAGGAAGTTGAGGATGCAGATGCTTTTATTAGGTACCCATTTCTACAGCTATTTCAAGATGCATTTCCCGCAAAGATTTCAGAGTTGCCACTTGACAAGGAAGTAGCTTTTTCTATTGATTTAGTGC
This sequence comes from Pinus taeda, assembly GCA_000404065.3. Lineage (NCBI taxonomy): Eukaryota > Viridiplantae > Streptophyta > Pinopsida > Pinales > Pinaceae > Pinus > Pinus taeda. The sequence continues at coordinate 25,730 of APFE031518334.1, read as the reverse complement.
CAAGGGAAGCTCCAGCATCAAAGGAACCTTACAGGATGAGTACACCTGAGTTGATAGAGTTGAAGTTGCAATTGAAGGAAATTCTTGAAGGGGAGTACATTAGGCCAAGTGTATCACCATGGGGTGCATCAGTATTGTTTGTGAAGAAGAAGGATGTTACTCTCAGGCTATGCATTGATTACATGCAGCTGAAGAAAGTATATTATACAAAGTATGAATATATTATACATGTCTTACACTGATTGGTTGATCTCTCAGACTAGGTATCCTCCCCGAATTATGCTAAGGTATGTTGGTTTGTTGTGATTTGTTTTAGCTAACATGATATCAAAGATGACTAGCAATATGGTAGACTACAGTTCCTGAGACTCTCCCTATGGATCAGATAAGCAATGTGGTGTTGGGCACTCTTTTGATTTGGCAGATACACTAAGAAACTTGAAGGAAGAAATAATGAGTTGTAAGGCAAACAATGACAAAATCATACAGGCACAAGAGAAATAAGCAATGGTAAATGTAGCGATACTTCAAAGTTTGTCAGAATTACAACGACAGGGACCACTTCGGATCAACCATGAGTAGGAGGAAAGAACTCGTGGGGCACATGGTAGTAGGTCGCATGGGGGTTGTTATCTCAAAAATCAAGCCCTGGAAGGCTGCAAACCAGGAAGACTTCAAGTAACTATTTCAAACCAATCTTTTGACTAAGGCTTAGCCTCCTTAGCCTGAGAGGGCTCTCTCAAAGGGTTATTGATTTTGACTAATAATAAGATGGCTAACTCTTGTGGAATAACATTAACAAATATGAAGGTTGGATAAACATTACATAAGTTTCCATTGGGCCTATGGAGTCAATCATACTTCAGTAAACAATGATACTGCCTTTACATAGAAGTCAGGGCATTTAGCATTTGGATGTTCAGAACACAACTCATATAAAACCACAGTTCATAAATGCATACAGGAAATCAGAGCACAATCAGTGAATTCTGAGTGATTACACATCTATGCAACTGTAAAAGACATTAGGGAAAGAATAAAATCACACATTCTGAACATGGAAATCCTTCATGAATCCTGAGAAAAAAAGCAGCCAACTTATATTACTGAACTCTGTCTTTACATAAGCCAAAACAGTACTCTGTTATAAAATTTTCCAACCCCCATTACATTGTTGTTTCAGCTATATATAGAATCCTTATTCTAACTAATTCGAGCTTCCTCCTCCAGCATGAGGGGAATTTGATAACTCGATAACTACCTCTAATGACACCTATCAGCTATTTAACTAACTATTAAATACAATAAAGTGCTGACTGGAGTTTTAAAGAGTTCTAAATTAACTATGACTCTAACTCCATTTTCCATGCATAGTGGCTTCTCCTTGTTCTTTGACACCTGGTCCTCTTTCGATTTGGATGAGTTGGATGTTTAATACTCCATATTGACCTTGAACGCTAAATCTTTTAACTGCTCAGTAGTATTAGGAGATGTCCCTTGCTTCTCGGTTCCGATTTTCCTCAAATTGCTCGAATGTACAGCAACATGTCTTCTAGCCTTTAATAACCCAAAATATGGAACACTGCCACGTTCTTGATGTGTTGTAGGCTGCATCGATGGACATGTGTGCAGGCAAAAGTTCCT
>APFE031518334.1:0-14084 GCA_000404065.3 Pinus taeda | reverse complement strand
TGTCATAGTTCAAATGTCCAAATCTAGCATGCCATAATAAACTTGATGGAAGTGTACCTTCTTCACGATGAGAATTGTATGAGAAATGTTGTGCATGAGCAGAGGTTCCTTGCAGCTTGAGAAGTCTTTCTTCTTCTATTCCCCTCATGACAAGTGAGTGGTCAGATGCTTTTCTTACCTCAAGCTTGCCATCAAACATATGAATGGAGTGACCTTGCTTGCGGATGTGGACCAAGGACAACAAGTTTCTCTTGAGCTGTGGGGAGATATAAAACATGATCAAGAAGAAAGTCTGAGAGACCAGGCAGTTTAATCCTGATTGTGCCAAGCCCTGATGGCTTGATTTTTGACTGATCTGCAAAGTATACTACTCCATCAACATTGTCAGTGAAATCTTCAAAAAAATCTTTTCTATGAGTCATGTGACAGGTTGCTCCTGAATCAAGCAGCCAATCATTTTTCCAGGAAGCAAGTGAAGTATTAAACAAATCTTCATTTACTCCAATGTTACATTGTGCCTCAACATAGTGAGCGGATTCAGGAGCTTTACCTTTATCTGTATCATCAGTTTTAACTTTATGTTGGTTTATTCTCTGCTCAATTTTTATCCCATGGTAGCTTGCATGTAGAGGCATCATGTGATCCATTTCTTTTGTAGCGAATACAATGTAAATCTGCCTTTTATCCTTGAGAATGGCTGCCCCCTGCCTCTGAAATATCTTCCTCTTCCTCTTCTTCCACCTCTTCCTCTTGTAGAATCTTGAGTTGGATACTTTTCTTTATGAGCAAGGCACACAGTCTCTTTAGAAGATTCAGGGGCTGTCTTCTTTCCAAAGGCTTTTTCTCTTTCAGCAAACTTTTTCACAAGAGAGTCAAAGGTTATATCTTTGATATTTCCATTTTCTTTCAAAGACTCAAGATAATTGGAGTATGTAGGATAAAGTGCCTTGAGAAAAGAAATAAGAGAGATATCCAGCTCAACCTTAGTGGATTTGATATCATGCATTATAGACTTTATTTCATATGCAAGAGAAAGAGGATCATTATTTTGCAGTTCAAGAGTGAAGAGTTTAATCATAAGTTGGATGACTTCAAGTGCAGAATGGGAGTCATAGAGTTCTTTCAGCTTTTGTAAAGCTTCAAAGGAAGTTGAATATGATGAAATGTGGCGACTCACCTCCTTATTTACAGATGCTGCGATTAATGCATACACTTTGTTGTTCTTGTTTTCCCGGATGGCAAGCTCTTTGTCTGATGTAGGCTTTTCTGGGTCACTATCTCCTTCTCCGACACACACTCCTTTCCACAACTCATTGAAGATGAGGGTGTGTTGTATCATCCAGGACCAATCAGGATAGTTCTCCTTGCCAGTGAGAACTATTCCTACCATAGAGATGATTGAATGCATTCTGTAAAAAAAAATTACTTTTGCTGATAGAAAAAGTACTTCTGTTGATAGAAAAAATACTTTATGCACTATGTCTCTTCAAATCCCTCCAATGTTTGATAAAAACATCAGCATTTCATTGAAATTTTATATGCATATCACTTCAATGTAATATATTTATATATTACATATCATTTAACTTCACAATGCAGCAGGGTAACATTACCATTCAAATTATTTAAATGAAACAACTATGCATGCCCCATTCAATATAGCATTTGGATTTAAATAGAATGTGAATCATTCAGATTTCTTCTGCGCCTTCTCTTACGTTGTTCAATACCATTACGTTGTTCACACTATTGAATCATTTTCAAATATCATCCAAAAACCGCACATATATCACCTCATATAACTTATGCTACCAATATATATCAATTTAAAAAGGTTCAATACGCAGTTCAACTCAAAATTCCAGCGTTTTAAATATCTGATACAGTGCATACGCAGTATACGCAGTATACCACTTCAAAATTCCAGAGTTTTAAACAAAAGAAATGTATGGCATATACCGGGCAGCTTCAAAATAGACAGTGTTTCAAATATGGTGACATATCCAGCTCAGGCAGCGTTACAATGTCAAACTCCAGCGTTCCGAATATGTCGCTCAATATATATAAAACAGTGCTTTTAATACCGCATACCAGACAGCGTTTCAAATGTATTCTCTATGGAAATCGAAACATTCCATATATGTAATATAACCCTTCAAGGTAATACGCTCTGATACCATGTCAAGCCAGGAGTAACTCCAGAAAAACTGATTCATTTATTCCATTAGGTAGCTATCTATTATATACATGAATGTGATCGTTCAGTTCATCTTCTTGATGATTGTTCACATTCAATTCTCCCAATCGCTGAGGATTGTACCTTCATAGAACCAAGGTGGATTGTTATGACAAATATATTGAGTGTTGGGATGAAAATGGAGAAAAAAAAGTCTTGCGGGGGAAGAAGAAATTAACATCAGTTAGAATGGTGACAACCATGCATGCCAAGCATAGTCACGGGAAAGGGTGTTTGTTATTTGTAGTTCACATTTCTAGTGACAATAGTAAGGAAGTTGAGGATGCATATGTTTTGAGTAGGCACCCAGTTATATAGCAGTTTCAAGATGCATTTTCCATAGAGATCTCAGAGTTTCCACCTTATAGGGAAGTAGGTTTTTCTATTGAGTTAGTGTCAAGGGCAACTCCAACATCAAATGCACGTTACAGGATGAGTACACCTAAGTTGGTAGAGTTGAAGTTGCAGTTTAAGGAAATGCTTGACAAGGGGTACATTAGGCCAAGTGTATCACCATGGGGCGCATCGGCCCTGTTTGTGAAGAAGAAGGATGGTACTCTCAGGTTATGCATTGATTACATGCATTTGAACAAATTAACCATCAATAATAGGTATTTGTTATCGAGGATTGATGACTTATTCGATTAGTTGAAGGAAGCAGCAGTGTTCTTGAAGATTGATCTGAGATCTGGATATCACCAGGTATGCATTAAATAAGAGGACATCTACAAGACAACTTTTCGAACTAAGTATGGGCATTATGAGTTTGTTGTAGTTCCATTTGGTTTAACTAATGCTCCAGCTACTCTTATGTGCTTGATGAATAGTGTGTTGTGTATGTATTTGGACAAGTGTATTATTGTGTTCCTTGATATATTGGTATATTATAAAAATGAAGAAGGCCATATCGAGCATTTAGCAATAGTGTTGAGATTGCTGAGAGAGCATGAGTTGTATGCTAAGATTAGCAAGTGTAGTTTCTTTCAGACTGAGGTACACTACTTGGGACATGTTGTCTCCAAGGAAGGCATAAAATTGGATCCATAAAAGTTAAGGGTTATCATGGAGTTGGAAGCTCCCAGGAATGTGGATGAGGTGAGATCTTTAATGGGGTTAGCAATTTATTACAGGAAGTTCATCAGGAACTTCTTGCAGATCACTTATCCTATTACATAATTGAAGAGAAAAGGTAAGAAGTTTGAATGGATAGAGGAGTGCGCAGCAAGTTTTGAGAGGTTCAAGCAGTTGTGGACACATACACCAGTGCTAAATATTGCAAATCCGGATAAAGAGTTTGTAGTATGTACAGATGCTTGCAAGAGAGGACTTTGTGGAGTCCTTATGCGGGATGGATAGGTGGTATGCTATGAGTCATGAAACCTGAATGAGCATGAGCAGAAACCTGACACATGATATTGAGTTGGCAATGATCATGTATGAATTAAAGATGTGGAGGCATTATCTTCTTGGCAGGAGGTTTGTATTGATAAGTGATCACAGTAGTTTGCATTATCTATGTGACCAACCGAATCTGAATGGAAAGCAGGCTATGTGGTTGGCCACAATAAGTGAGTTTTACTTTGAGATCAAGTATATCAAAGGTAAAGAGAATAGGGTGGCATATGCTTTAGTAGGTGGATACAGGTAAATCACATAGAAATTATGAGCTCCTATGGTACAAACTTACAAAATAGGGTCTTTCACGCAGGTCATCGGGATGTCAAGTATATGGAGATTGGGCACACGTTGTAGTAGAGTACAGGTATAGGTGTAGGTGCATAAGATGTGGGTTGTTGTCTATCGGCAGATGGATTGGTTAGATTTAGGGATAGGACATATGTGTCAGATATCAGTGAGCTCAAGAAGGTGATATTGAGCCATTTTCATGCGAAACCATATTCAGGTCACCCAGGTTATAAGAAGACACTAACAACAATGAAGAAATTCTATTATTGGCCGAATTTGAAGAGAGACGTAGCAGAGTTTGTGGCTAGTTTCTTGGATTGCCAGCAGGTGAAGGTAGAGTCTAAGCATCCAAGTGGATTGCTACAGCCAATTTTGTTTCTAGAGTGGAAATGGGAGGTCATTTCCATGGACTTTATCATAGGTTTGTCGAGGACAGTGAGACAGGATGATTCCATCATAGTAGCGGTGGACAGGTTGACAAAGGTAGTGCACTTCATTCCAATGAAGAATACATATTCAATGAGTGATGTAGCACAAGTCTTCATCAAGGACATGGTCAGATTGCATGGAGTTCCGAAGAATATAGGGTGAAAAAGGGATGTGAAGTTCACTTCCAAATTTTGGAAGGAGTTATTTGCAGGTTTGGGCACAGAATTGGCCTTCAATACAACTTATCATCGAAGACAGATGGATAGAAGAAAGGGTCAATAAGATATTGGAGGACATGTTGAGGAAGTATGTGATGCATTAGCAGTGGAAGTGGGAAGAGTACCTTCCATTGGTAGAGTTCGCTTACAATGATGGATACCAAGAATCATTGAGGATGAGTTAGTTTGAGGCATTGTAAGGGCGAAGTTATAATACTCCCATTAGATGGAGGGATCCAGTTAACAAGGTGTTGATTGGACCGAACATGCTGGCAGACATGGAGCAGGAAATGCAGGTAATCAAGAAGAATTTGAAAGAAACACAGGATAGGCAGAACAGCTATGCAGATCAGAATACGTTGTTTAAGGAGTTCCAGGTTAGGGAACAGGTGTACTCGCGCATCAAACCGAAGAAGAGCTCCTTGTGGATTGGGTCATGTGCCAAGATGGCACCCCGGTTTTGTGGACCTTTAAGGATTATTGAGAGGATTGGGCCAATAGCCTATCGACTTGCAATGTATCTGATAGTGAAATTCCATGATTTTTTTGATGGACATTGCTTAAAAAGTATGCTAAAGATGTTGATCATGTGATTAAAGGGTATGGATTGCAGGTGGAGCCAGAAGGCGAATTCCAGTCGGAACCGCAGTGTATTTTGTAGAGAAAGATGCTCATGCTCGGGAACCCATGAAGCTAAATGGGAGATGGTGGATCATATGTGGCCTATTTATCCTTCCTTATTCACTAGTTGAGTGGATTTTTTGGTATATGTCTTATGTATATGTTTTTGTTGATCTTTGATATATGTACATATGTATATGGATGTAAATATTGCCATGAGCTATGTTATAAAACTCCAATAAGCGGCATGGGTGTCATGTCATTATGATGGTATACTTGTTATGTTGCCTTGTTGGTTTACTTCTTAGCAAGATGATCATTGTAAGTACTGCAACAAGATAAGTTATAAAGCCCCATGGGCAGTATGTTTTTCTTACAACAATATTGTGCGTATAGGCATGGTTGAACACTGAGGAAGGTGTCCCCCAAGGAGGAGGGTTCTATAACAGCCCTAGTGAAAATTCCATGTAATAAAAGATAATAAAGGCAAAAAAATAACCACAGTTGGTGGGACGCGTATTCCTAGTTGATTGTTGGCCAAAAGCATAGTGATGGGGATCACTTGCGGTTGATTAATGGCTAGGAAAATTGGCAAAGGCTTTGGAAAGGAAAAATGGCATTTTGGCACATTTATTTATGAAAATAATGGAAAATAGGAGAAAAGGGAGGATAAAGGTCACAAGTTGCATGTGAGGAGAAAAATGAAGGAAAATAATGGAAAATGAAGAAAATAGAGGCCTTATTAATAAAAATGCTTTTGAGGATCAGCACACATACTTTTGTCAATTCTGTTTTGGAGCTCTCTCTTTATTCTCTCCCTCTGATAATCTTGGACACTTAGAGTTTTCTTGGAGCACTCTTGGAGGAGCGTGGCATACTTGGAGTTTTGGAGCGAGAAGGAAAAGGAAGAGCAAGAAAGTGAAAGAGGACATCGGGATCAACAGCTACAGTGGGTTTTTCTTGCAAGCATCGACTTGCATGTATGTGTTCCTCACTAGTTTTGGCATGCATGGCATCTGCATGTGGTTTATTTGTCATGATTTGCCACTGGCATGGACGATTGCATGGACTGACAGTGGATTTTCCTTGCCTTGCCATTTCCTCGATAGCCATGGTGTTTTAGGTTTATTTCTTTGTTTTTTTCTGGTTTTTCTCATGTTTCCTTAGCTTGGGTTGAGTTACTAGCCTTGGTTGGACAAATTATTTGGAGCCCTATAACATCTTAGGTTGAGTTAATAGTCCTGGAGTCTTGGTTGGAAAAATGCTCTGGATCCCTTTGTGGGTTGAGTTACTAGTCGTGGAGCGTTGGTTGGACAAATGCTCTGGAGCCCTATATAAATTGTTGCTTGAGTTACTAGTCCTGGAAGCCTTGGTTGGAACAAATGATCTGGATCCCTGTATAATTTGTGGGTTCAGTTACAAGTCTTGGAAGCCTTGGTTGGAAAAAATCTTTTAAAGCCCTGGAAGGCTTGGGTAGAGATCAATCTCCTGATAGTTTTATGATGTCTGGCCATGAGGTGGAATCAGCGTTTGATGGGTTGAGGTAGTTTGGCCTCTGGAAGCTCTAGATGGTTTTGATTGATGTATTTTATGAGATCCCACATTCATGCTTAGAATATGGCATGGGGTTGACTAGCTGAAGAAAGATTTAGCTCAGCCATGTCTGTGGTTGGGTGGTTCATGGAAGTCCCACAACTGGTTGGACTTTTGCATCATTAATATGAGGTTATTTCTCCTAGTTATTTCATGAGTATTGTACTAGTTCATATGTGGATTATATGGTTGTTGTTTCCTTTGTATTTCTATTTCTATAATGTTGGTTATGAACATGTATTATGGCAGTGGCTATGTATGGCTCTCATCATGTGTTTACTTGTAAATGAATGAACAATGTATCTATGGCCTAATGGATGAAACTGTAGCTAATGTGATGAGGCATCAATGCTTCTTAGTGATTCTCAAATGAGTATGAGACCCCTATGCTCAGATCTATTGTTTACACTTGTAGATTACATATTTGTGACATGTTTGACGAAATGTTTGTCATGGCTAGTAGGGGTCCAATCTAGTCCTTATTCAAGTAATTGCACTTGTTTCCTTATTATATTGTTATCTTTCCATTATGAAAGTGTCATTTAGTTATGGGCAGTGACCTGGTCTCTGGGCCTGAAAAAGTGGCTCAAGTCCTGGGGACACAGGCACAGTACCGGACAGAAAAGTCCCTGGATGCATGCATGCCCATATCAAGGGAGCGTCCGGGAGTTTAATGGTGTAAAACCTCAGTGGGACGCAGGGGTTGGTTACATGAGTGTTTGGGATGGTTCTTGGGAGTCTTGTTACTAATGTGGAAGGTTTTTATGGTGTGTCTCCATCGATTCCACTTCCTTAAGGTGACTTAGGAGGTCGAATCATATCATAGTAACTTCGTGTCACATGTTTACCCTGGTTGGCCATTTACTTGGGTAGTTGTGGGAGGAGGGTGTTACAGAGTGGTATCAGAGCATGGTTCACCCCCTGGATTGGATGGGTTGTGTGTTGTTCGTGCATTCATGTCGATTTCATATGTATTTCTTGTGTGGTGAGACCATGTGCTTGTTGCATTTGTATGGTATGGATTATGGTTGCAGTGAGGTCACCATGGGAAGTTGATGGTGTTGTTGTGAAGTGTGTCATCATGAGTGTATGGTTGATTATACATTGTATATGCACGTTAGTATTCTCATGTGGTGACATGTACATTAATGTGGTGGTTGTTGTCATGCGTGAGGTCATGGTATGTGTAATTGATATCATCATGCATTGATGATTGGAATCTAGCTAGAATGATAGTTATATGCTTATATGATTATGCGTTATATTTATATATGTTGTCATGAATATGTTAAACATGTATTATGTTGATTGGTTGATCTTGCAGACAAGGTATCCTCCCCGAATTATGCTAAGGTACATTGGTTTGTTGTGATTTGGTTTAGCTGACATGATATACTTTGTAAGAAGAATATCAAAGATGACTAGCAAGATGGTAGACTACAGTTCCCGAGACTCCCTATGGATTAGATGAGCAGCATGGTGTTGGGAACTCTTTTGATTTTGCAAATACATTGAGAAGCTTAAAGGAAGAAATAAGGAGTTGTAAGGATGACAATGACAAAATCATATAGGCACAGGAAAAACAAGCAGAGGTAAATGTAGTGATACTTCAAATTTTGTCCAAAATTGCAGCGACAAGGACCACTTCATATCAACCATGAGCAGGAGGAAAAAACTAATGGGACATATGGTAGTAGGTCTCATGGTGGTCACAAGATAGATAGAGATCACACGGTTAGAGATTGCAAGTTGTTGGATACTTCTGATAGGAGAGGTGATAGACATAGGTATTATTCTAGTTATGGTTCTAACATGCATGATGATCACCATCGTTATCATCCTTACTAGATGAGTGATAGGCGCTATTTTTCGGATGAGTTTAAGAAAGAAAAGCCACGTAAATTTGATGGTGAGATGAAGAAATCACAGGATGTAGACACATAGTTGCTTGGTATGAGGAAGTTCTTTAGGTTGCATGATTATTCATAGAACATGAAAGCCAGAACAGCTACATTCAGTCTCAAAGGTAAAGCAGATATTTGGTGGGAAGATGTGAAGAATGTCAGAGGTATTCATGAGGAGGACTATACTTCAAGTGAGTTCGAGAAACTATTCAAGAATAAGTACCTATCGAAGAGATACTCTGATGACGCAGCAAAAGAACTATATGAGTTAAGGATGGGATCAATGATAGATGAGGAGTACACTAGCAAGTTCTTGGAGCTAGTGAGGTATGTGCCTGACCTCAAGGAGTAGAAGGCCAAGATTCATAGATTCACTAGTGGATTACCAATTTCATTCAAATATAGGATTGAGTTCGATGAGCCTAGATCATTGGAGGAGGCCATCTAAAAGCTAAAGCATTTCTATAAACAATCGAAGCACAGATCTGAGACTAAGCAAGATTGGAAGGGAAATGATAGGAACAAAGGAAAATGGGACAAGAAGCGAGAAAGACCTCAGGATTACAGTAATAAAGAGAATGCAACGTCATCTAAGAAGTTCAATGCATCTAACAGAGGACAGGGATTTCGATCTAAGGAGCATAATAAGGAACTCGTGCGGCATTGGAACTGTGGAAGAGATCATCACAGGAGAGATTTTCCATAATATCAAGGTGGTAGATCATGGATCTATAGTGCTTAGGAGGCACAAATAGTGGGAGATGTTGGACAGAGTATTCCTAGGATCTATGCAGTGCTGGATACCAGACTTGCAGACCATCAAGCATCTATCATTGAGATGGACAATAATCTTTGTGATAAAGTTGTTTCTAGTTTGATTGACCTTGGATCTATTTTTTGTTATGTTAATCCTAGCCTAGTGGATAAGCATGGTTTGAACAAAGAAGTGCATGCACAGTCATGGTTGTTGCAGTTCGCCACAGGTAGAAAGAAGCAAGTTCACCATTGGGTAAGATCTTGTGAATTTTATTTGAACAGTATGCCTACCTCAACACATTTAAATGTATTATCGTTGGGATCATACAATATGTTGTTGGGAATGGATTGATTGTACCTTCATAGAACCAAGGCGGATTGTTATGACAAAGTGATTGAGTGTTGGGATGAAAATGGAGAACAAAGAGTCTTACAGGGTAAGAAGAAAGCAACATTAGCTAGAATGGTGACAGCTATGCAGGCCAAGCTAATCACAGGAAAGGGTGTGTGTTATGTGTACTACACATTTCTAGTAACAAAGGTAATGAACTTGAGGATGCAGCTATTTTGAGTAGGTACCCAGTCCTACCGCAGTTTCAGGATTTATTTCCCGCAAAGATTTCAGAGTTTCCACCTAATAGGGAAGTAGGTTTTTCTATTGATTTAGTGCTGGGGGCAAATCCAGCACTAGAGGCACCTTACAAGATGAGTACACCTGAGTTGGTAGAGTTGAAGATGCAGTTGAAGGAAATTGTTGACAAGGGTTACATTAGGCCAAGTGTATCGCTATGGGGTGCACGAGTAATATTTGTGAAGATAAAGGATGGTACTCTCAAGCTATGCATTGATTACATGCAATTGAATAAAGTAACCATCAAGAATAGGTATCTGTTACCAAGGATTGATGACTTGTTCAATCTGTTGAAGGGAACAACAGTGTTCTTGAAGATTGATCTAAGATACGGATATCAACATGTATGCATTAAAGAAGAGGACATCTACAAGACAACTTTCTAGACCAGGTATGGGCATCATGAGTCTGTTGTAGCTCCATTTGGTTTAACTAATGCTCCAACTAATTTTATGTGCTTGATGAATAGTGTGTTGTTTCCGTATTTGGACAAGTTTGTTATTGTGTTCGTTGATGATATATTGGTATATTCTAAAAATGAAGAAGAGCATGTCGAGAATTTAGCAACAGTGTTGAGATTGTTGAGAGAGCATCAGTTATATGTTAAGCTCAACAAGTGCAGTTTATTTTAGACTAAGGTACACTTCTTGGGACAGGTTGTCTCCAAAGAAGGCATAACAGTGGATCTAGAAAAGGTAAGAACTATCATGGAGTGGGCAGCACCCAGGAATACGAATGAGGTGAGATATTTCATGGGGTTAGTAGGTTATTATAGGAGGTTCATTAGGAACTTATTGTAGATTGCTTATCCTATCACATAATTGCAGTGGAAAGGTAAGAAGTTTGAATGGATACAGCAAAGTGCGGCCAGTTTTGGGCAGCTCAAGAAGTTGTTGACACATGCACTAGTGCTAAAGATTGTAGATCCGGATAAAGCGTTTGTAGTATGCACAGATGCTTGCAAGAGAGGACTTGGTGGAGTCCTTATGCAGGATGGACAGGTGGTATGTTATGAGTCATGGAAGTTGAATGAGCACGAGCAGAACTACCTGACAGATGAGCTTGAGGTTGCAGAAATCATACATGCATTGAAGATGTTGAGGCACTATCTTCTTGGTAGGAGGTTTGTATTGATGAGTGATCGCAGTGGTTTGTGGTATCTATTTGACCAACTAAATCTGAATGGTTGGCCACGATCAGTGAGTTCAAATTTGAGATTAGGTATATCAAAGGTAAAGAGAATAGAGTGGAAAATTCTCTTAGCATGCGGATACAGGTAAATCACATAGTAGTTATTAGCTCCTATGGGACTGACTTATAGGATATGATCTTGCAGGTAGGTCAGTAGGATGTCACATATATAGAGATTGTGCACAAGTCGCAGCAAAAGTATAGGTACAAGTACAAGTGTAGGTGCACATGATGTGGACTATTGTCACATGACATATAGATTGGTTAGATTTAGGGACAGGATATATGTGTCAGATAACAGTGAGCTCAAGAAGGTGATCTTCAGGGATTTTCATGTGAAACCATATTCAGGTCACCTAGGTTATCAGAAGACACTGATAGCAGTGAAGAAATTCTATTATTGGTCAAATTTGAAGAGAGACGTAGTAGATTTTGTAGCTAGGTGCTTGGATTGTCAGTAGGTGAAGGTAAAGTGTAAGAATCCAAGTGGACTGTTACAACCGATTCCAATTCCAGAGTGGAAATGGGAGGTCATTTACATGGACTTTATCATAGGTTTGTCGAGGACAGTCAAACAACATGATTCCATCATGGTAATGGTCAAAGGTAGCGCACTTCATTCCAATGAAGGCCGTGTATGTAGTGAGTTATATAGCACATGTCTTCATCAAGGACGTGGTCAAATTGCATGAAGTTCCGAAGAAGATTGTGTCAAACAGGGATGCAAAGTTCACTTCCAAGTTTTGGGAGGAGTTATTTGTAGGTTTGGGCATAGAGTTGGCCTTTAGTACATCTTATCATCCACATATAGATGGACAGAAAGAAAGGGTCAATAGGATATTGTAGGACATGTTGAGGAAGTATGTGATGCATTAGCAATGGAAGTGGTAAGAGTACCTTCCACTGGTAGAGTTTTCTTACAACAATGGATACCAGGAGTCACTAAGGATGAGTTTGTTTGAGGCATTGTATGGGCGAATTTGTAATACTCCCATCAGTTGGAGGGATCCAGCTAACATGATGTTAATTGGACTGGACATGGCAGACACGGAGTGAGAAATGCAGGTAATCAAGAAGAAATTGAAAGTGGCACAAGATAGGAAGAAGAGCTATGTAGATTAGAATAGATTGTTCAAGGAATTCTAGGTAGGGGAACGAGTGTACTTGTGCATCAAACCGAAGAAGTGCTCCTTACGGATTGGGTCATGTGCCAAGTCGGCACACCAGTTTTGTGGACCTTCCAGCGTTATTGAGAGGATTGGACTAGTGGCCTATCGACTTGCACTGCTTTCGAGAGTGAAATTCCATGATGTTTTCCATGCGACATTGCTTAAGAAGTATGTTAAATATGTTGATCAGGTGATTAACTGGTTTGTATTTTAGGTGGAGCCAGACGTAGAATTCCAGCTGGAACCATAGTGTATTTTGTAGAGCAAGATGTTCATGCTCCAAAACTAAGAAATCAAGCATGTTAAAGCGTAATGGAAGCACCTTGGGCCCGCTGAAGCTATATCGGATATGGCAAATCATATGCAGGCTATGTATCCTTCCTTATTTGCTAGTTGAGCAAATGTTTTGGTACACGTTTTGGTGATGTTTGGTATAAGTACATATGTATATGGATGTAAATACCACTATGAGATATGTTATAAAGCTCCAATAAGAGGTACATGTGTCATGTCATTATGATGTTATACTTGTTATGTTGTCTCACTAGTTTACTTCTTAGCAAGATGATCATTGTAAATACTCCAACGAGCTAAGTTATAAAGCTCATTGGAAGTATGTTTTTCTTACAACAGTATTGTGGGTATAGGTGTGGTTGAACACCGAGGACGGTGTCCCCCAAGGGGGAGGGTTTTGTAATAGCCCTAGTGAAAATTCCATGTAATAAAAGTTAATAAAGGCAAAATAATAGCCACTATTGATGGGACACGTATTCCAAGCTGAATGTTGGGAAAAAGAATAATGATGGGGATCACTTGTCGTTGATTAATGGCTAATGAAATTGGCAAAGGAAATGGAAAAGGCTTTGGAAAGGAAAAATGGCATTTTGGCACATTTATTTATGAAAATAACGGAAAATAGGAGAAAAGGGAGGTGAAAGGTCACAGGTCGCATGTGAGGAGGAAAATGAAGTAAAATAATGGAAAATGAAGAAAATAAAGGCCTCATTAATAAAAAGGCTTTTGAGGATCAGTACATAGACTTTTGTCAATTCAGTTTTGGAGCTCTCTCTCTATTATCTCTCTCTCATACTCTTGTACACTTAGAGTTTTATTATATCACTCTTGGAGGATGTAACAGCACAAGTAGAACTAAAATTAATATCAAAAAGGAAAACAGTTCTTCAATGAAATTATACCTGTACTTTCCGGCTGCGAAGTGACCACAAGATTTGGGGACGACTCTCCTCCCAACCGTAGGCTCAATTGTGCAGGATTCTGCTACAACTGGCCACCCCCGAGCCCTCAATCAACGACTACTGCCAGTATTCCTAAGTCTTAGTATTCTCCCAAGAGAATGAAGATAGAACCTCAGAATGATCGAACCCCTCCCATTCTCCTCATCATTCATTAAATAGAACAAAACATTGGAAGGGAAACCACATGCACACCCTCCATGTGTCTACATGCTACATGCCCACCCTCCATGTGTCTGCATGCTAATTGTTCTTTACTTTCCTTTGATTTTTTGATAATTTCCTTTTTTTATTAGAGCTTTAATATGGTTATTACTATTTTTTTTTATTTTTATTACTTATTTCTTTTAATATCATTTTTTATTTGTTATTTTGGTTATTACTATTTTTATTTACT
>APFE031518321.1:0-15470 GCA_000404065.3 Pinus taeda | reverse complement strand
AGTTGTATTTGTGGGAGTAGGATAGATGGAGAACCCCTCCACACCCACAATCAAGATTCACAGAAGCCCATCAAAAAAAGCCATGGGATAAATCCTTGCATGTCTCTTGAAATGTTTAACTCTGCAATTGTGTATCTTGTTTGACTCTTAGGTTTCCAAGTACTATCAAACCACTTGTGTGCAACATAAAGGAAACTATACTCTACATAAGGAAATCATGTGACCATCAAGGGGATAATGAAACACATAAATTTACTTCTAATACAAGTGGATATTAACAATATATTTAGTTATATAAATTAAATTAAATGGTTGAAAAATGTAGATAGTCATCAAAATACTTATTTAGCATTTGTAAATGTGAAAATGTATAACTTGAAGAGTAAAAATAGGAAACCACATAATTAGAGAAACTTTTTTAGCAAGATATATCATCCATATAAAAAGTTGCCCTTTGTTACAAACGAGAAACATGAAATGTTTTGTATACAAACACTTTAACAATGAGAAAATGATTATGCATCCAAAGAAAACAAGGGAGCCACTGCCGTAGCGATAGTCCCTGTCGGGGAGAGTTTTTACAGCGCTAAGCAAGTGCAAGTGCAGGAGATGGCTTGTGGAGTAGTCTCTGAGGACATCTCTGAAGCTTATAATTACTGCACGGTTTGAGCAAATGCATCATCAAGCAGAGGAATTGATGGCTACAAGGTCTGGTCAACAACCTATTGATGTGGATCTTCCAGCGTGGGCAGAATTTGCAAAGCTTGCTTTAGAGGAAGAGAGGTTAAGAAGAGAATACTCCCATCATCTTCAATAGTTGCCATCCTTTAAAGCTTATGGTGGCCATTCAAAGCGCTGATCCCTCAGACTTTCGAAGTTTCAACCTAGCAATGTGGTTGTTGAAGCATTAATTAAGCAGTACGTATCTGAGCAGGTGAGAGAGGCATGCATCAGTGTGTTTGGTAGACACTCTGAAGATGCTTTCCAAGCGCTTGTCCTCCATTATATAAACGAACAGGCCGAAGAAATTGTCACTGTCGTATGTTGTTGTTAGAATTATTGTTGTGCATGTTTAATGCCACTACATGTGGGATATAGGTTATTAGAATCTGATTGTTGTGCATGGTATATAGGCCTTCCAATTTGATGGTCTGCGTACCACATCCAACAACAGGGTCTATATTACTCACCATTCAAAGATACCAAACAGAAATACATTATTTGTACGTGTGATGATATAATTACAGGATACAAAGGACATAGCATGTATTTAATTTTGAAATAGAACGATCCAGACATTTCTGACTTTATTTAGGTAATTCAGACTTTTACTAAATAGCTATGTTAGTTATATATATATGAATAGCTATGTTAGTTATATATATATGTTATCGTTATGTTTAAATTACTATTATTATTATACTCTATTCCAATTTGTTATGATATTTGTAATGTTCAGTTTTGTTGTTGATATTATGATTAAAACAGAGTAATATGCACGACTAACCTTTCTTTTATATGATGTAAATGCTTGAAACATTAATTTTATTCTTCCTTGCCAATCGCCAATAGTATTTATATAAACTAAAAATAATTTAATTAAAACGGTATAAATTTAATGGATACTGTTTGTATTTAGAATTTCATTTAAAATCACTCATCATTAATTACTCTTTAAAAACACATAAATTTTAAAATTAGATAATATAAACAAAATTCTTAAAAGATATAATATTAATGGATATATTTGTATTTAGACTTTTACTTAAAACGTACTCATCATAATTACTCTTAAAATACATAAACCTAAAAATAAACTAATATAATTCTTAAAGTCCTCAGCGCTCCATCTCTAAATGGAATCTAATGTACTATTTAATCTAATGTGTGCGTTCCATCTCTAAATGGAATCTAATGTACTATTTAATCTAATGTGTTATAAGTGATACTAAAAACATTATACCAATATTAAAAAGAAATAAAAAACTTATACTTGGATTCTATGTATAAGTAAAATTTAAATATGTTAAGCAAATAATATAAACATTATATTAATATAAAAAATAAATTATATCAATTATATTTTTGTATTTAATTTTCACTTCAAACACTATACTTAGCTTTATGTACCAGTGAAGTCTAAAGGTATTATGCAAATAATATTAAAAATGATATTAGTATAAAAAATAAATTTATATTAATAATATTTTTATATTTACTTCTGACCTAAAACACTCTAATCCTAGTTTTAATTATTATAAATATTAATAATAGGGTGAAACCTGCAGTGTTTTATCCTAATTATTATTCTAAATATTAATAATATGCGTGAAGCGCCGTGAATGTCGTGTTTTTTTAATATAATTATTAGTTTACCTTGGTTCCAAAAACTTGGTAACTTCATGTTAAAGCTCGCTGGATTCTATGTATAAGTAAAATTTAAATATGTTAAGCACATAATATAAACATTATATTAATATAAAAAATAAATTATATCAATTATATTTTTGTATTTAATTTTCACTTCAAACACTATACTTAGCTTTATGTACCAGTGAAGTCTAAAGGTATTATGCAAATAATATTAAAAATGATATTAGTATAAAAAATAAATTTATATTAATAATATTTTTATATTTAATTCTGACCTAAAACACTCTACTCCTAGTTTTAATTATTATAAATATTAATAATATGGGTGAAACAGTAGTGTTTTATCCTAATTATTATTCTAAATATTAATAATATGCGTGAACCGCTCTGAATGTCGTGTTTTTTAATATAATTATTAGATTACCTTGGTTCAATAACTGGGTAACTTCATGTTAAAGCTCGCAATTTTTTTTTTTTTTTATGTTTCCCTATAAAAAGATACTACCGATATTACAATGATGGCAAAAGAAATTATATGAATATTAAAAATAAAAACTTAAAACATATCAGGCTGCCTACCTCAAAGCCAACGAAGAAATGAAATGAATTCACCGTTAGTTCGGGTGGGATAAAAGTGGAAGCTGAATTCGCCATTAAATCGATTAATTCATCAATTGTGAATGCAGCACGAATAATAGCACTGCGCTGTCATTGATTACAAATGTTATTGCAGTACCCAATCAATTCAGTATATTGAAGGGAAAACATATTTATTTTAAATTTATGGACCCCGCATGTATGGTTTAGAGGAAGGTCGAAGGTATGGTTTTGAAGAAGGCATCCTCTAATTAAAACAAACACACAAGCAAAACATGGCAATTATTGCAAAACTGAGCGAAAGCAAAAGAGAAAACAGAGATTGGCGGTAAACGAAAAATAATAAAATAAACCCAAGAGAGCGCTACCATCGACAACATTCAACCACAAGTAAAACAAAATATTCAACCAACAGAAACAAAATATTTAAAAAAACCCACAAATCCGGTCCCTTCTTTTCATTGCATGAGCTCCAGTTTCAGTTTTTCGGCTTTCTCTGCCGAAACACATTCCAATGAGATCAAATGAAGGAAAAACGTAAAAGGAGCCTAACTATACCATTATTTTGGGAGAAGTTTAACTTGGTCACAGTTTTATTTGGAAAATAATAGAAATTCTCATATGATTTTAATAAAAACTTGACCAATATTTTAGGAAATCTAAATTACAGTTATTAAACTTCAATATTTTAGATTTAGTGTAAATGAAAACAAAAAATTTACATTAATATTGAATATAAAAAAATATAACATATCAAGCAGAAGAAACGAAATGAATTCTCCATTAGTTCGAGCGGCACATACCTAAATTCAGTTTTAAATCAATTAATTCATACATTGTGCGTCCAGTAAAATTGGCATTGCGCTACCATTGAGTACAAATAGTGCTGCACCACCAGAATCCATTGAAGATGAGCCATATATATATTCAACGAAAAATATATTTATATTAGTTTAAACAAGGCAAGAAAGCAAATAATAACCTGATTAGAGTTCTGTGTTGGTGTTCGTTGCCGTTGGTGTGGACCCCGCAAATATGGTTCTGGATGTAATAAAAACAAGTATATAAGCAAAAGAACGCACTTACCGCAAAACAGAGGAAAACAGAAAACAAGCCAACCGGCAACAACAAAAATAAAAATAAACGAGAGAAAGGATTACCATACACATCTCTCACCCGCAAATAAATAAAGTTCAATTCGCAACCCTCTCTATCCTAATTCAAATATTATATCCTTACATCGATATAATATTATATTTCAGGAAGATGATGGCATATTCATCTCTCAAACCAAGTACATCAAAGAAATGTTGAAGGTTCCAAATGGAAGATTGTAAACCAATGAGCACTCCCATGGTGACCGATTGTAAGTTGAGAAAAAACAATATATACAAGGAAGCATATTAGAGACTATATAGATTGATGATTGACAACCTATTATATGCGACAACTTCGAGACCCTTTGTGATGCAGGCAATTGGACACGTAGCACATTTCGAAGTAGCACCAAAAGAATCCCATGTTATTGCAGTAAAAAGAATCTTCAAATATCTTAAGGGAATAATGGATTTTGGACTATGGTATTTGAAGGGAAATAAATTGAACTTGAAAACTTCTACATATGTAGATCAGGCAAGAAATATTGACAATCACAAAAGCACCAATAGAGAAACCTTTTATTTGGGTGATTTTGTTGTTTCTTGGTTAATCAAGTAGTCATCAGTTTCCTTGCCCACAACAGGAATATAATATATCACAGTAGAAACATGTTGTACTCATGTTGTACTTAGGTTCTTTAGATGAAGAAAACCCATAGGATCTCCAAGTGAAGTTTGATTAGTCGATTCCACTATAGACATTTAGTTGCCACATGAAAGTGGAATAGTTGATCACTCATGCATTTAGAGCTCCTTTTTTCAGAGATAAACAAATCCTTTGTTTTGTTGTTGGAAGACAAGTGCTCGACATGTGTTCAGGCAAATGCAGGAGTAAGTTGTCTGTTCATATTGGCCCATCGCGATAATGGGAATATATATACTTTTTCTATATATTTCACTATAGAAAACCCATGGACTTGGCATGCTCAGATATAGTAAATGAATATAAATTGCAAAATCTGTGAAGCAATTGTTGCGTGCCCGAATGTACCGTACAAATTATTCCACTACCTTAATGATCACTGGAAAGCCAGGCCCAACAATGCATATAAATCATTCACAACAGAACTGTTTGGTCCTGGTAACCAAGGCCACCTAACAGTGCAAGTGAAAAGTCTTAGCCTTCTTATATGCTACTTCTTATATGTTACATGCGTTGTAGCTAGGTGACCTACCTAAGCGGGAGTGGAGGCAAAGTAGCTTACATGCCCCCACTCTCTAGAATTATTGCCAAGTAGCTATCTGCTGGTCAACAACCCGTGACGAAGAAAGCCAACCAATATTTCATAGACATGATGAGGCAACGCATAAGTTTTGGTGATGAATACTACTTGTGGAGCTTCTTATGGAATAAAGCCTTTGGTGGGAGTGGAAGGTTTTTCTTCAAAATACCGAGTCACATTGTAATTTGGCAGCTCTTAGCTTAAACCCCTTTTTATATCCATCCGAGATATAAATATCCGAGTGTTCGTCATCCCTTGCAAACAACTACATAGAGTTGTGTTTTTATAAACTCTGCAAAATGGTTTTCATGTTCAAGAGGCCTTTAACAATCTAGCTCCATTAACGTATACTTGCTTATTCTCGAGCGTTTGTATTGTTGTTGTCGCAGACCCCGGCAAGGACTACCGCCACGGTAGTGGCTCCCTTGTTTGTATATAGAGGAAGACAATTTTTGTTAATTACTTGGGATAATATTTGACTTTATTATTCTCATGACTACTAGTTCCTAAGGAACATTACACAATGTTACTTCTTATAGAGACATGAAAAGGGATTTTCATGCAAATGGGGGTAGTTATAAAGAAGTGGAAAAAAATAAAAATAACAAAATCCATGATGTTTCACCATTTTTGAGACCTTAATATTGATTTGATTCTTGAGATTAATAAACCAAATATTACATCGACTGATGAAAAGAAAAAAATATCATCCCAACAAAATGAGATGTCTTATAACTATATTCATAATATGGTTATTTGATTGGATGAATCTATAACGTAGATGAAGCTACCCACCTTTCCTTCCCAACCCCAGAAGCTCTGCATGAATATCAACCCCAAAGCTCTATATGCAGGAGCCTCAAGATGCAGGTTCCTTTGTTTGATTGAATGTCTGACGGGAGATGTGAAAAGCAGATGAGTCTATGTCTGGGTAGCAGGTTCATAATTGCAAATATTTTGATGTTAAGATTAATATGCTCTTGATTCCAAATCTCTCATAGATGGAATTATAGAACATTTAATACTATTGGTTGGTTGGATAAAGAAGATCAAGACCATATTATGTGTAAGGTTTAAGGTTTTATAAGGTTTATATCCCAATATTAAGACTACGAGGGAACCCGAGATTAATAATATTCTTCCGAGAGTTATCTATTTATTAATATAAATAATATAAGTATATTTGTGATATTTTCATAATTTCTATACTTAAAGTATATATAACTGTTTTTCATATCATTTAAAATGTTTCTTTTTTTCATACTTATATAAAATTAAAAAAAAATCATAAAACACATAAAATAACCCAATACTCTTTCACATCTGAGCTAGAATGTCTCATTATCTCATTGTGATAACGAGATTCAAGGAGTTGATTCGTTAATATTTGTTAACCTAATAATAACAGCAACATCTTTCCTCTGGTCCAAAAACCTTTTGTGGGAACACTTGTTCTACCACATGTTTCTACTCCTCTTGTTAACCCAAACAATGATGGTTGGGGAATAATGATTTATGTACAACTTGTGCATTCTATATATGTTTGGCATGCTATCTCACCACATAACCCTCGTCACTACCCTCATGTATCATATTTAACAATATGTTGTCTCACATATAAGTCATATGCTTCCTGCAACACCTCAACCATCTACCCCTGCTACTTGTTGCACTCCTTCTTCACACCAAAACTCTAAGAACCCTGTAATAGTGGTTTGGTTTGCTGACCAACCATCATAATACCAAGTCATCCTTTTTCTTGCTACCAATGAACAAAAAGAATATGCACAAGTTTCTGCCTCTAGTTCCTCTCCTACATCATCTCACTCAATAACATCACATTATAGCAAGAGGAGCAACAAGAAGAATCAACTCCTTCTCATGGGAAGAAGAAATAATCAGAGTTATTTTAGGTTGCATATCATTGAAACTTCGCTACAAACTTGTTTTCTTTTAGTTTTTTTCATATGTTTATTAGGCGAAGTTACTTTTTTAGAATGATTTCTAGATACTACATCTATAATTTTTTAGCAACATAGAATTTCGAAGAGGATGGCTATAATTATGTGCATATCGTGCTCTATATTTTTGGTACCACTTGAATATGAATATGAAGTGACAAGGAGCATGGGAGGTACAATTTTTTTTGGGGGGTGTATGTGATAATAACTATGATGATAAGTTATATGTGGTGGTTGTTTATTAGCTATCATGGTTAATCCTTATTATGATACATGTTGTGATTAGCAATCTATTTTAAAGTTTAGAAACTCAACAAGTAGAATGATACATAATGGATATTTATATACATTAAAAGGAAAAATGAAAACTCATTGAATGGATTAGAGTGGGTCCCACCTATTAGGGTCTAGCTTTAAATGAACCTTCGGAAAAACCTTTAGAAGTTTCTCCTTTTGTTATATAATCATCCTTGATTAGAAACATAATTAATTTAATCTTTAAACTTAAAGAAAAACTGCCAAAACTACTTGGAACCTTCTTAAAAAGAAGAGAAACCTATTAAGGTAAAAAGGAGAGAATTGTTGAGGAAGTGTTATGCTATAAATTTTTTCTTGTTATCATTCCACTGATTTTTTTCAAGTTTCTTGCAAAGTTTGAAGCTAATCATGATGGTGACAAGAAATTTATATCACTAAGGGGCAACAAACTAGATGACTCCTTTGAAATTACTCAAAATATTTTACGTATCTTGTGTCTGTTTTATTATTTTTAGTATTGTTTGAAGGTTGGGCTAATTTATTTCTAGTGCTAACATCTATTTATTTGCAGAAAGCAAGGTGCTAACATATTACTTGCATTAAGGACTTCATTTTTCTCTCATTCTTGTTTCTTGCTCGGATTATTGTATATGACAGTTTTACATTGTAGTAGTCTATGATTGGGTTGGGATTTTGGCGGTACTTTGTATTATTTTAATAAAAAACAGCCTTTGATTCATCAAACACTTGTTCATCACCATCAAGGACATGTAGGGCACCCAAAATCCTTAAATTTGACAGCTACAACTTAGATTTTCAAAAAATTATGCTGTATTTTAGCATAATCTTGCCAAAATTTCCATAATTTTCCGAACTAATTTGTAGGTTCCATAATTTTCCGAACTAATTTGTAGGTTCTTTAAACAAGGCTAAATACAACTAGTTACAAACTTGATTAATCTAAGTAAGCTTATCTCTACCCAAGTTCATGTACGTCAAACTTCAACTTCTTGTTTTTGATATTACATATGTGCTTCATTGAAATGTGGCATTCATGAAAACAAATCATAAATTAAAATACATAAATGTGTCATTATACTTTATAAATAAAAACTCAAAATGCTTACAAAGTTAGCGCCTCTACTTTGTTGACAAAGACGTATGTTTTTTATTTTTAGACCGTCATAAAGAAGCACTCTATCGAGTCGAGAAATTGTCTGGACGGTCAAAAATGGTCAAAATCCAAGCCAAAAGGTTTCAAGAAATTTTGCATTGGAGTGTTAGAATCATGTTTTTGATGGTGGAAATAAATTCAGCACCATGAAAAACCTATGGGGCACATGAAATCTTGGATTTTGATAACTATAACCTTGATTTACAAAAACCTTAACCTGGATTTACAAAATCTTTGCCAGATTTTATCAAAATATTGCTTGCAATTCCATAATTTCCAAGGAAAAGAAGGAGTCTCTTAAACTATTGCTATTAAAAAAAGCAAAATTATTTAGAAATGTTTTAAACAATTAAAATGTTTTAAACACATTAAAATATTTTATTTAAAATGGATGTGTAAATATTTTATTTATGGATTCTATTTTTCTCTTTATGTATATTTGTCTCACAGAGAAATTGATATTGAAACAAATTAGTTAATATGGATATTCAAATCATTTTTTTAATTTTTTTAATAAAATATTTAAAAATATATAAAATTTATACATCTCTCTAGTATTCAAAAGTCTTTGTATAATTGTTTTTGGCACATTTAATTATTTTATTACGACATTAAACAATATGTATATTATAGCTAGAAGAGTGATATATTTGATCAAATGATAGGAGCAAGGGTTTATTTTAAATAATATTTGGTAACTAGATATGACCATTAAGGATTAAGGAATGTGACATCCCAAAAACCACCTTTATAATTCAATCCAGTCATTATGAGTTTGGTGTAGTCTGGTTTGGTTTGACCAATGCATCAAATATGTTCATGAGCCTCATGAATAGCTCCTTCCAAAAGCTTCTTGACCACTTTGTCCAGTTATTTTTGGATGATATTCTCATGTATTCCAAGAATGAAAAGTAACATGAAGAGCACTTAAGGGTTGTGCTACCCCTAAACCCTCTTCCCTAGGGTCATATTCCTTCATTAATCCTAGGGCCTTATTTCTTTACTATCTCCTCTACTCTAGAGCCTTATTCCTTCACTATTCCCTCTTCATTAAGGCCCTAAATTCCTTCAACCTATTCCCTCTTCATTAAGACCCTATTCCTATCACTAAATTCCTTCAATCTATTTACCCCTAAATTTTAATCCCCTTTACTCTAAATCTCATATTCACTTGTCCCATAACCTTAATTTCTTGCATCAACCGCATCAATTACATCCCAAGACCAATAATAAATTACTTAGAAAAAATACCCAATGCTAATACATTCCTACGCAACAACGATATTCTTATTTTTTAAAACGCATATATTTAACAATGCATGAATATGTATAAATTTTCCTTCAACCACCAGCCCTTAATTCTGACCGGACATCTCTTATTTTTTAAAACGCATGTATTTAACAATGCATGAATATGTATAAATTTTCTTACAAGCACCCGCCCTTAGTTCTGATTGGACATCAGTTAGAAAATATGACTCAAACATGGTGTCACTTTCGCATCAAATTTGAAAATATTTACATTGAATTCAATAACCACATGGTAACATATCTATGTTTGGACTCATCACCAGCTGGGACACATTATGCGATGCCTCGGGATAATGCTTTATCTTTTGGGTTAGGTACCGAATTTGATGTTTCATCTTGTGAGCTGCCTACCGAATTTGATGTGCAAATTCTTACAGCTACAAGGTCTAGGCCAAAGTGTAACATTTTTTAGAATATCCGAAACCAATTCGAGATTAAAGATTTTGAGTAAATACTTATTTCAATTCTAGTGGTTTCATAATTTTCAAATTTATGATTTAGTTTTATTTCAAATTAATACTCTAAATCAATGCTGCTTCGATACTATGATGTAAAACTTGTGATTTAATTTTATTTAAAATTAATACTCTAAATTTCTTCGATACTTTAATGTAAAATTTAAAAGCAGTCAACTTTAGAGTGTTACCCTTCTTTCAACAATATGATGGTACAGCCCACCTCTAAGTTTAATAGCTGGGTGCATGCTCTCAATGTCATCACAACTCTCTGTACCATAAATCCCATAATCATGATGCTTCTAATTGTCAAGCGTTGCAATATTAATACATATTATTTATTAATACATATTATTTTTTAGATTCCCTTATGCTCTTGATAAATCATGAGTTAAAACACTATGTTACTAAATATGACAGAATCTTTCACAAACTATATAGGAGAAAGTTTGTTACAATAAATACATCCTGGATCTATGGTATAGGCAACTGGTAGTATATGTATAGCGATGAATTTAGATTTTCACCATGTAATCTCCATCCGGAAAGGTGTTCCACTGCATTTGTTCGCTGATCAAAGATTCTATCTAATTATTTTCACATGAGATTCTGTTTTGCTACCACATGAATAGCATGACTTGCTGTTGTTAGAATAAACGCGTCACATGCAATCGTTTCTTTTGATTGAGTCATGGATGTTATGTGAGGCAGAGCATACCATTTTCATGATAAACTAAGGGCCTCACACGTTTGTTTTGATTGAGTCATGGATGTTATGTGAGGCAGAGCATACCATTTTCATGATAAACTAAAGCCCTCACAGTCATTTATATAGAAACGTGTGCCAAAGTTTTCATTTGTCTATGCAATTAGTCTTCTATCTCATATCTCATATCTGAAATGACTATTTTGCGGACATCGAATAAACTGTTTTAAACAGTTCATGCTTCTGGCTCAACATGTCCCAGAATTTTGTGTTTGTGATCATTTCAGCTAGCAGGGGAACTTATGAGAAGGTACTTTGTTGTTTTATAATTGTGAGAAGGATTGGAATGGGTGGAATTGGAAAGAGCTACGTTAAATCGATTCCTTCGAGTGTTTGGTTTATGGAGCGCCCATGAAGATACAGAGAGCCAACTGTTTAGGCCAGAAAATCAGTGCAGTCCTGAATAATCCAAGGTGTGTTGGCGTACATACACCTCTAATGTGTCCTCATGATCATGTGTGTTTCGATGGGAGACTAACAATGCAGATGTATGACACCTACCTACCCATACTAAGGATATCAGAATGTGTGGGCATACTTCCTCAGCCCCTTTATCCTCACGCAAAAGCTCATGTGTTTGATTGGATGAATGTATAACGTAAATGAAGCTACCCACCTTTCCTTCCCAACCCCAGAAGCTCCGCATGAATATCAACCCCAAAGCCCTATATGCAGGAGCCTCAAGATGCAGGTTCCTTTGTTTGATTGAATGTCTGACGGGAGATGTGAAAAGCAGATGAGTTTATGTCTGGGTAGCAGGTTCATAATTGCAAATATTTTGATGTTAAGATTAATATGCTCTTGATTCCAAATCTCTCATAGATGGAATTATAGAACATTTAATACTATTGGTTGGTTGGATAAAGAAGATCAGCATATATTTAATCACTCAGAGCATACACTATCACTCACATATAAATCACATTTATTTATAGAAAAGCTAACAGGAAGCAGACAAATTGTTAACGGACGACATTAAAGAACCTTAAAGAATAATAAAATTCAGATTCACAATGGACAATACATGGACAAGGGACTGCTCAGCCTTCAGTGACACTTTTGATCAAATCACGTTTATTTATAGAAAAGCTAACAGGAAGCAGACAAATTGTTAACGGACGACATTAAAGAACTTTAAAGAATAATAAAATTCAGATTCACAATGGACAATACATGGACAAGGGACTGCTCAGCCTTCAGTGACACTTTTGATCAAATCACGTTTATTTATAGAAAAGCTAACAGGAAGCAGACAAATTGTTAACGGACGACATTAAAGAACTTTAAAGAATAATAAAATTCAGATTCACAATGGACAATACATGGACAAGGGACTGCTCAGCCTTCAGTGACACTTTTGATCACAACAACATACCGTTGTCTGTTTTTTCTTTTATATTTTCCGTATTTTCGAGACAGCATAAAGATACTTTTTATTTATATTAGAAAAATAAATATTATGAATGACTGATTTGAAAGAGAATTGATGTTTCATAATTTTGATATATATGAGTATCTTTAACTACTAAACCAATTTTTGCAAATTGCATGAAGATACAATGCCCATATAATGTTTTTTCCTTAAAAAAAACCAAAAAAAAATCAGATTGATCTCTCTTTATTAGATTCCAAATTGCAAGTATGTTGACATTAAAATCTGAGATATTTTTTACTTTGACAGATTAATCCCAGAATTTACTAAAGATAAAAATGTCCCTGCCTTAATACTTAATACTGTAGCTTGAGAGCAGCATGGATCCTCCTCCTAAAGCTCATTGTGCTCAGATGGTATATCAAACGCTAACATCCTTATATCGATGTCTTATAATCCTAATAATTTTGTAATCATATTTATCATTCATGTACCCCATGTTCACCCACCCACTATAATTTCACGTTAAACCTACATTTTCCAATTGCATTGGCAGCTATTTGTATTATATCAAGCATTTCCTTTAGTTTGTCCCAATGTTTCTTTAATGCACATACCCTCATACCGATCCATGTAGTCATATGCAATAGCACTATGAAGAGGGCATATTTGGCAGGGTCAATAACTCTCACTTCCAGATTCATAGATGAGAAACAAAACAAAAAAAATTGTTTTCAAATTGATAAATGATGAGAAAAAAAAAACAGTCGTCGTTTAAGTTGAACTGCATATACTTGTTTTTGTTGCAGCTTTTTATATATTTAATGAAACTTTAAAAACCTGAGTGAGAAAATTTTGTGTGGTTGAGATGATAGGTTAATTTTACAAATTAGTATAAAGGTAATGTGTAAATATGTTTTTTTCAAAATAAAATACTTTTTAAATAAAAAATGTGATGTGAGTTATTAATGATAAAAATATTGTTATAAAATATTTTTTAAATAAAAAAGAAAATAAAAAAAAATATGTTATTCCATATGAATTATTTGTTAATTAATTTTAAAAAAATATTTTTAATTGTATTAATAATATCTAATATAATTAGATAAAATATTTTTAATATCTATTAATATTTCAGCTTACAATTAAAATATATTAATAACAAAAGAAATTTAATACTCACTGATAAAATGATTCAACTACATTATTATATTTATATATTAAAATACCAATTTTATTGGGCATACACACTTTTACCTCTTGATCCTTCTACGCTCAATCATATTACATAAATTATAAATAAATTTATGCGGATGTATTTCTGTCCCTATATCACCTATATACCTGATTTATATAACATATGACTTTTTAACGTGACAACTTTTTAATTTTTATATAAAAATATATCTTATTAATAATAATAATACGTTAACATTTTTTTTTAAGAAATAACCATGTCTCTGCCATTTTATTAAGTGATTATATATTACGTTTTAAGTTTTCTGTCCATTATAAAAAGTATTTATTTATTACATTTTAAGTTATCTGACCATTATAATCACGTCATTATAAATATTCTGATTATAAATATTCGAAACAAATTAAAGCTTGACATTCCAGGCATATGCGGAGATAAACTTTTTTCGTTCAGTTTATTCAATTTTTTAAGATTTTAAACTATTTTTTTTAAGAAATGCACTAAGTAGTTGCATAATTTAATACCATGTATAGTTGAGAAAATATAAATAGGTTAATAGTCCGTATTTAAGGGGTTTGATTAAATCATGGATGTTTTATTATTGGTAAAGTTTAACATTTATGAACCTTTAATTTTAAATTATAGAAGTATGAGTAGTTTGAATTTGTAGTTGTATTTAGCGAGACCATATTAAATAGTAACACGATTTTGTGATTCATGTGATCAAATTCCACTTCATGGTTTTCAAGGCTTTGAATTGATAGTAAATGTGTGTAATTTTAAGATAAGCCTTCTACAAAGGTCACAAATTCAAATTCTCTTGGGTATTAGTCTAAAAATAAATTGATAAAACAGGTGCACTGTTATGGCAATCATTACTAAAATAGTTCAATAGGCCCATTGTAATGCAATCTTTACTAAAATGGTTTAATAGGTGCACTTTTATAACATTCTTGCTAAATTATCATGGTATTTTTAATCTTTATATGTAAATTTATATAATTTTATAATGTTCACATAATTTTTATAATATATAATTTTATATGATTTTACAATTCTCAAATAATTTTTATAATATATGAATCAAATGAAATTCAATTGTGTATAAAGTAAGATAATAAGATTTATAATACTTTCTATTTTTAGCTTTCCAATTTTATAAATAATGTCTTCCATAATTATTTCTTTGATAGAGATTTAGGGGTAAATCTACATTTAGCAAATGTGTATTTCTATTTAAATATGGTTTTTGAATTAATCACTCATGTATCTTAATTCTTAATTATTTGAATTGATTCAATTTTACAAATATGAATATCATGATTGAAATCCTAAAATGAATTATAATTTTAATAAGGAAACAAATACTATGTAGTAATTAGTACTCATTTTTTAGTTTAAATATAGCTAAATTAAACATTTAACATTATAATTATGAGAAATGGATGGTAGATTTTTTAATGTAATATATGGAAATGATCTGCTATCTCTGTGAGAATATGAATATTGAGGATGAAAATCGCTTCCTCTTAGAGTGCCCCGCGTACAACCACATTAGATCTCAGTTTCATAATCTTTGTTACAACACTGACCTTCCTAGCCTTTTACAATGTCAAAATTATAGT
>APFE031518320.1:0-21016 GCA_000404065.3 Pinus taeda | reverse complement strand
ACTCCTTAGACTCTTATATATAGAAAGGAGGTTTATCATTTCAATCATCGAAGAATTGTTCATTTATGTAATGTAAAGGAGGTTGCCCCCTCGAAGAGGCTGAATTCTAAGGCGTTGATCTATCTTTACTATCTTTTCTTGAGCTGGTTTCATAACAGTATGGTAATATCTTGGGCCTTGCAGCTATTCTGTGTAAAAAAATGAACACACTGCCTTAAAGTAGGAAGCATCAGATGATTCTTTAGCATCAACTATTGCCTTAGTTTCCAGCAGCCTTAGTTTCTCTTCTTCTTGTAAGTTATATTTGGCTTCCCACGATGTGGTTCCTCCATCTTTGCTGCAGGTGGTATTGGAGAAGAGTGGTGTTATGTCTGATTTCTCAAATGTAGTAGCTTTTCCCTTCTTCGCCATCTTTTCAAACATTGTTTCCTTCGTATGCATCTATTTTATTCCAACATTACCTTACTATAAATATACCTGGGAATAAATTAAGATATGCGATCTATAGAGATGTCTCAAAGCAACTAGTAATAAAGATTATTCAATTGCTAAAAGAAATGAAATCGTGAATGATAATTGTTTTGGCTATATAGTTAGACAAAACAATTGAGAAAACTTGATCACATATAGTAATTGTTCATGTATTCAATAAGGAATCAGAGTTGAAACATCATACAAAAATGCAATAATGTAGAATGATAACTCAGATTTTTACACATAAGACAATCAAATAAAGAGTATTGCTAATGCATAAATAAAACACGATCATAAGATAAAAGTACCATATATGAAAGGTCCTGCTCATGGGCTCAATAATATTGATCCACTTTCATCCAATCAAATACACTCTAAGAGTACAGAAGTGTAGTTTCAGTAGAATATGCTTCGATATTCAAAAAATATATCATGTTCCAATAATTTCATCAAAACCTTCACAAAAATACAAAAGTGTAATGTCTTGCAAAGTGTTTTTGATAAAACCCTGGACCCTTCTCTAATGCATTAGATGGGTTTAAATACTATAATACATGCCTCAAAAATAGATTATTACAAAAAAAATGAGGAGGTTTCAAACAACCTTCCTCAGAGTAAGAAAAAATAAAACTAAAAGTAGAACTAAACTAATGACAATATTCTTTCAACTTGAACTATCTTAGTCGACTACTTGATCTTTAAGATTGTAAATATCAATCATTGGTTTGACCTAAGGCGATTGGCCGATTGTGGTTTTTAACTATCTTGCAAATATGGCATCTGATAGAGCTAGCACCATTTTTTGTCCAGAGCTAAATAAGCATCGCATAGTCATCCACTAGATATGTGGTTTTACCAAATACTGGCAGTATGTCTCCCAATCCAGTTTGGTTTGTTGTCTGATTGCTTCTTGTTTAGTTTGAGTTGTTTGTTTCCATTGTTGTTCCAGTTGTTTGATATCTAGGATAGTTCCTGGTATGCATTCTTTGACAAGGTTAGCACTGTGGAGGTTTTCATTAACGGCCTCAATTATGTTGTTTGTTGCACTTGTCGTCCTTTCTGCCTGCTTTTAAGTGTGTATCCCAATCTAAAAATAGAATGTCTTTATGGGATTCTTCTATTTTTGGTAAATCAACCTTTCTTCCCTCATCTGATTCCTGCCAAGTAATAAATTCAAAAATATTTTTTTGGATTTCTTCATATTCGAATCTTAGATCAATCACTTGCTTTGTCAATTTATTACTTGTTTCTTAGTAAGGATTGATCTATGAGATTTTCTGGCAGAACATCTCTTGTTGTTGTGTTAATAAGGAATTTAGCTTGATTGCTTCTTTGATGAACTCATCTGTCTGAGGGTTGTCTTTGAATCTATCTACCATGGCCTGCATTTGGCAAATATATGAGTCTTTTTCTGATATGCTTGCCTCGTGTTGTAACCTCATTTGCTCAAATTCCCTCTGAAGTTGAGCTACTTGTTGTTCTACTTGCTGATTGGAACTCTGTTTATCTTATTCTAATTATTGTTGAAGAATAATTCTCTGTTCTTTTTCTTTTAGGAGCAGCCAGTCTTTTATTGCTTTATCAATGGTCGTTGTGGCATAGGTGCCTATAAAGTGTGACAACTTCGTAATGTTCTTTGATCGGTCAATAGGAATGTCTTTCCACACAACTTCCATTGATTCGTTCTCTAGAGTCGCAATAGCCATGGTTTCTAATTTCCTCTTCTTTCTTTGTCTTTTTACCACAACCTTATATGTAGGCCTATAGAATATGTCGAGTGGAGGTATCTCTTCAATTTTTAAGACAATTTCAGAAGTGGGAAAAGTCAGAATACCCTCAGTATCTTGAGTGTGTGTGGGCTCTTGCTTTGTTGTCTCTAAATTTGCTCTGTGTGGAGTTTGTTTGGGGGTCTGAAATCTAGATGTCTCCTCAAGACTTGTGCCTGTTTGGAGATTTTGATTGAGTTTCTCCCATTCCTTGTCTAGGTCAATGACAGGAATCTTCCCTGTTTGAGGTAAGTGGAGCCGACCTCTGTATGTTTCTTAGCCAAAGCCTACTCGATCGTTTCCTCAGTATTTCCTTATGTATCTTTCTCAGAACCTTTCTTAGGACTATCTTCTCCATTCTGAGATTGTTTCTCTGAATGTTTTGACTTGTGGGTTGATTTTTCTTGCATTTCTTCATCAGAATTTTCCTTAGAACTTCCCTCTAGGCTCACGCTAGGAGTAGGTTCTCTTATTTGTTCAATTTGTAATAGGTCAAATGGGACCTTTAACAATATTTTATTCCTATATACATGAAAAGCATTAATATCATATTGGCTTAACTGTAGTGATGCTAAATGTAGGACCTGTGCAAATGATTCATCTTCTTGAAAGATGTCATGAAATGGATCCTCTTCGTGAGTAAACTGTTTGACTTTAACCATGGTGGTAAAGTCTTTAGCAACTTGATTTGGGTCATACTATCACCCTGGAATTGTGGCCAATTTTAGAGATTGTAATATTCTCTATTACTTTTACTGTGTGCCCATAATCATGTAGTGCAAAAGCGCCACACTGCAACAGAAAGGTTGGCCAAATAAGCTTTTTCATTTCATTCAGGGCTTTGGTTAAACCATCCCCTATTGTCTGGTAAGCTATCTCTCTTTACTAATAGCTTGTCTGGAACATAATATGGGAGGAAATGTGGAGGTGCAATGCTCCCAAAAACTCTCATATAAATGAATGTTTCTTCACTGAACCATTTTGCGACTAGAAAGATGTCTATCTTCAGAAACCCTGGGGTCCGTTTTATCAAAAATGGTTTTATAAATAAGCAACATAATACCATGGCAGATTTTGTAAAATGGGAACTGAATTGGGATTCCCACGAGATTTTACGATACGCATGGATGGGGAGAGGGTTCTGTATAGTCCACTTCCAACCCATGTTTGGAAATTGAGAGCAAAAACAAATGGCATCCATTACATAAGCGCTCATATAAAAAGGGGGAATAGTTATTGAGGAGATATTTCTCTTTTTCCTATATTCCCTAATAGCCATAGCTAAATTGTCTGATAAAATATGACTCCAATTCATAATCATTGTGTTAACCGTTGCATCAATCAATGGAAGCCATTCTATAGAAAATTTGGTACTATTAGTGTTCCCAATTGATCTACACATCATCACAATTGCAAAATTATGTGGAGCCGAGAGGGATGAAATTGGGTACATACCGGATTTCTCCTGTTTGAAATTTCCTAAGCCTGACCTCCAATTTTGTGTAACGTCCAATGGATCCTCGTTCTCTTTGGCAAAATGTTAAAGGAAATATTTATCACATAGCTTTTGAGGCTCTGGTAAATGGTACATTTGTCGCAAATTATCTGGCGTGAAAGACCCAATGACGTCATGTCTTGCATTTCTGAAAGTTATGTCTGACACGTTCACAATATCAATCACTCAATTCACCATATCTGTGTATGGTAATTTCTTGGGCCTTGCAGCTATTCTATGTAAAAATGAACACGCTGCCTCAAAGTAGGAAGCATCAGATGATTCTTCAGCATTAGTTGTTGCCTTAGTTTCCATTGGCCTCGGTTTCTCTTCTTCTAGTAAGTTTTACATGGCTTCCCACAATGTGGTTCCTCCGTCTTTGTTGCAGGTGGTATCGGAGAAGAGTGGTGTCAGCGCTGATTTCTGAGATGTAGTAGCTTTTCCTTTCTTTGCCATCTTTTCAAACGTTGTTTCCTTCGGAGGTTCCCTAAAATTGAGCAATGGATATTATCGAATAAACACAAAGCGAAAATGACTGTGAAATACAATGATACAGTTAATTCTGAAAGATGAAAAGGAAGAAGCTTTTATTTGAAAATGTAGATGAAACATATGAAATCATGTTGATCCGTTTCAAACATAAATGCCATTAAAACTCATGAAATATGCACTAAGATCTTTTCATTATTTCCTTTATTATTCATTTAGGTCATCACATCTCAAATGTGTAAGAAATACTTCAAATTGATGAGTTATGTGCGCAATGTCGATTATGCGATTGCGATAAAGATTATCGCCATATCACAACATCGCACTTTCGGTTATGTGTTATTACAAAGTTATTTAATATTTTGCGACATGCGATGTAAGCGACATACCTTTTATTATTTTGAGCACATTTCATTTGAATGAACGATTATTGCATAAAGTGACTTTTTCGCATATTTCCATCGGGTCCGGGTCATATCGCATTTTGCAACTTTTCGTGGTTCACAAGTTTGGCCTTTGTGTAAAAGGTCGCGATGCGATGAGTGTTTGGCTTGCTATGTCGCAATATCACAATTCGCGTATTATAAAGGTTTTGCTTGTTTGTGCTTTGATAAATGCCGATATGCGATTGTGATAGGTACTTTATTTTTTAAGAAATGCTTTAAGCCTTAGTTTTAATGAAAAGATTAATGATAGCATAAGTCTATTACGGTGGTCCCTCTTATCGCAATTCACAGATTCCGATTGTTAATTAACCTCTCACACACAAGGTTTAGCGATCTGCGATAAAGCGAGAATAGCTGGTCATAAAGGGATTTTGGCTCGATATCTTATGCTTATTAGAAATTTTATTTCTAGTAATTCAAAAAGGAAGCTCTTATGTGCTAAGTTTTTGGAGATTTTTTATAAAGGGTCCCCATTTTTTTTTTTTTTTTATTGTGGTTCACGGCCTGCAACTGGCCGCTACATCCACAGGAACGGATCACGGCAGTTCCCCGAGGGGAACTGCTCGTCGGCTTTTTCTATGCTAAGCCTGGCCCCAAGGGCGTCGAGGAGATTTGACCCCGTGACCTCCCAATTGGCAAGGTACTTAGCAACGGGAACTCGACCATTTGAGCTATCCCTTGGGGTTAAAAAGGGTCCCCATTTATCAATATAATATTAACTATTAAATCAATAAATTGGGGGTTGTTGAATAGTACAACAGTGACCAACACTGCAAACCTTAACCGTTAGCATTTTATGCTAACCGCCAGATTAATGCACTAAGTGAGATTAGTGCTAATTAATTCGTGTTTATCAGTTAATTAATTTCATATTAGTTTGGCAGAGCTTTTGGCAGATTCAACAAATCTAGATCTAACTCCAAATTTGGCGGAGTTAACTAGAGTTTCTCCAGATTTAGTGGAGATTTCCTAGGAAAAACTGAAGAAGGCATAACTTTTGCAGTTTTCGACCAATTTTGGTTCAGAAAGAGTCATTCCTAGATGATTTGGATGCTATGAACACAATGGAACAAGTTGCAGACACAAAAAATCACTTTTGTATGTGATTTTGCTACATTGAAGTTTAAGGAAGCCTGGGGCCAACAGGAGAGGAGGTCAAGCCTATATCAACTAAAGTCCAATTGCAAAGCTTGGAAAGTCATTTTTGGGTCTTATGAATCCAATGGAGTAGGTTGCAAAGTCATTGGAGCACTTCAGGTGCATGTAATCATAGAATTGACCATTAACCTAAAGAGAGCCTAGCCATTGAAGCAGGTCCAAGGAGATGTAGCTCAGGAGGGGTGAACTCCTTTATTAGCTTTATGTTATGGGTTTGTTGTATTTTACTTTTCTGTAATTTGCTTCTTGTATATGTGTTTTTAAACAGCCAATTAACCTCATGAATTGCTCATAAAAGACTGTCAACACTTGACACATAATCCTTCACATTTTGGTTAAATGAGACGATCCTAAACACATTTTTTTTCATACTGATGAGGGAGCTTGCATAGCATTAACAAGTTTGCCCAATGTTTAGATCAGAATCGGTGTCTTCCACAAGTGGGTGCTTGCAAACAATGTAATGGTAGGTTGGTTCCTACATTCAATTGTAAAGAAGAAGTTGTTTTGTGGTTTTCCCCATATGGGTTTCCTCGATAAATCTCGTGTTATGTGTTCTAATTTAATTCTATATGGTACTTATTTGCTCGTTTAAGTTGTGAAACAAATTCAATAATGAATGTGAATGTGTCAAATAATGGACAAAATATGAATACTCATTCAATGCCCCTCTCAGTGTTAAAAAAATTCACATTTTGGGGATTCCATGTGTCATTCATCTATGATAGATGCTAAAAATATAAATTCTTTAAATAACCCCAATATTATACTCATTAGCCTCAATCTCTCGAGGGGAATCTAAAGGCACATTGAAAACTGATAAGCAAGTACTCGTGCCTCGTATTGTTGAAACACATCTCTCTATCTATGTAACTCGTCTCTAGAAAAGGATAAGATCAATCATATGAACTTGTGCCTAGAACTTTACAATGCAAATAACTTTTTACGCATTTACCAATGCTTGAAATACATCACTATTCACTAATGAGATGATGCAAACTTGCCTTTAATCCTCTAGATTTCATAGGAAGTAGATCTAGGGGTTAACAAGAGCTCTATTGACTTGTGAAGAAATATATGAATTCTGCTAACTATGAAGAGAATTTGACCAACAATTTTAAGTAGTACCCAGTCATCATGTCGATTCCTCAAACAAATATTTTTTTTGTAAGTCGATAATTATATTACTTCATAAAAACAAAAAAGGCATACATCATAGTGTTTATAGGTTGGTCTGACTGAAAGCCAGACCATCTGTAGAATTGCTCATTCTATGAAGCTTTATATTTTTCGAAGTTTAAAAGCCTACTAGAGCTAATAATAGACATAGATACATGATTAGAGCCAAAACACTCCATCGGGGAGTTGCCCAAGGTGCCTCTCTATATTTGAAAACCAGGGTATGTAACAACCAAGCCCTTTCTAAACTCTTGAAGCATGCAATTGAGGGACCTCAAGAGAAAAGTTACAAAAAGGAGGAAAAAATCCCAACAATTTCTTATTGTGAAGAGAAGGACCAACAATTTTAAGCAAGACCTACTCATCATGTCGGTTGTTAAGACAAATAATTTTTTTGTAAGTAATTTGGGAATTATATTATGTCATAAAAGCAAAAAAGGCATACATCATAGTGTTTGCAGGTCAACCTCACTGTGATCTGAAATGGGGCATTAAAGGCTTCTTGTCAAGCTTACAAGAACCTCCCCCACTCCAAAGCTTATATATTCCCAAGACCTTATGATTAACCAATTGCGGAATTAAAAAGTGCTTGAAAATAGGTGTGTGCTTATGTTTGTTTTTAACTATTCAAGTGCTTATGTATATTTGCTTATGCTGATGTAAAACACACATAACAGTAAATAAAGCAGGGAATCAGCAAACACATAAGACAATAATATAATATGGAGTTCACCTAAACCTCTTGGGCTACGTCTCCTTGAGCTTTAGTCAACTCAACTAGGCTCTCTGGGATTATGGCATAAATTCTTTTACAAGCTCCACACTCAACTCCATAGGTTTACAAACATGACTCTATGGGTTTAGAATACCATCTTATCCCGCTGGTTGTCCTTACTTTGCAAACAAATCTAAGCTTCTCTAGACTATACTCCTTCAATCAGTGCTCTGAGCTATCTTGAGCTCTAGCTTGCACCAACTCCCTCAGAATTCTTTCAACTGTCTCTGGAATGCCTTCTTCTATCTTCAACACACTTTGGACACCAGCAACAGTTGGATCATTTGATCTCTTTGATGTTATCTTGGCTCTGGCTCTGGCTCTAGCTCTCTCTAAGCTTCTCTCAGCCTCTGTGTGCCTCTGTAGTTCGCTCGACCTCCAAGCAACTCTCAGCAACCTTCCAACGACCTCTTAAGCTACTCCAAAACTCTCTGCGCTGCCTCTCAATCATGCTCTCTGGATTTTGTGAGGCATTCTTTCGGCTTTGTGGCTTCCCTAGTCGTTCCTCTCTGTGCCATCATTCCTCTACGACTCTGTGGCTTCTTCTTCTCCTTGTCTCTTCGTCTAGCCCTCTAGCTTCTGGCTCTGTGGCTCTCTGCGCGTTACAAACGCATCATTGTTACAAAACGCCCGCTTGAAGCGTGGCACAATGATCAAGGATAGTTACAAGGAATTGGCGGCCTTTCTTCGAGCAAAAAAATGAAAACGACCATATTTCCCAATACACAGAGATATATCGGAAATACACTATCGAGCGCAAAATCCAAGACTTCAAATATTATCGAATCACCCCTATAAACCCTATCGAGTCTGCCTTTTATCGACATATCACAATCGCATAAGCGGGAGGTCAAAAAACCCTCAATACACCGGAATACATTGAAATTCTGAATTTCCAAATTTCAAAACTTATGAAATCGGGTCTATAATCCCATCGGTTCTACCTCTTATCGGCATATCGCAATTGCAAGTCGCAGTCGCATGTAACGGCCCTTTATATCGGGGATCCGCCAATCGCTCGATTGCCGATCACCCCGATCAGATCCTGACTGTTGCTTCTGTTCCCCGATCCGACGGTTGTCGTGCGATCGCACATCACATATCGTTATCGCAATGGCCAGGGAGTTCTTTCCATATACCATGGAACACGCTGACACCAATCCACCGATCGCCGATATTGCACATCGCATCGGCGGGGTCTATGCCTCTACTCCTCTAATCGTCAATTATCGCATATTGCATTCGCTCCGCCTAGGTCCCGATATCACATGCACCCTACCTCTGACCCTATATATCGGAGATCGCTGATCGAGGGTGCTTCCGCCCTTGCGTTAAGTCCTTCCTTTGGTCTTTTGCAATGTGATTTCTTTGACGAGCTTTTTAGGCCATTTTCATAAGAATTTGCCTCATTTTTAAAGGACCATGGCAAACTTCTTTATGCGATAACTTCTTCATCCGAAGTCCATTTTAGCCCATTCAAATTGCAGTAAATTCATAATGCAAGGATCTATCCAATGGGACTATTTCCAAGAGTAGCCCTTGACTTTCATTTTCCTCTGTGAGGAACACTTTAGACTTAGAAGTCTATTCTAGATCCATTTTGGATCACACCTTCCCACTAAAAGAACTTTTGGTCTCCAAAACACTGACATACTAATCTGAATAGTAAATGAGAGTAACAACACCCTCTTCTTTCAGCCTCCATACATTTGCCTTGCATAGTGCCTCTGAACCAAAGCCTTTGACCACTCTCCTTCCTGGATGTGCTGGTCCTCTTGGGAAGAACTGTTTTCCTCCTTTACTTCATGCATAACTCCTGCTGAGAAGGTCACAGAAGGTAGTTTGAACTTCTCTGCCTTAATCATTGATCCAAGGTGGCTCAAACTAATGCGAATTTATATCTGCTTCACAAAAATTTACATTTGTACCTGTTTGACATGCTGTCAACAACAACTGTTAACAACAACAGAATTACAGGTAACAACTGGATGGCCTAAACTCCTACTTCAACAAAAGAAACAGATTTTACATCTTGTGAACACCTCCATGTCTTTACATTTGCATACAAATGATGGACTAGATAACAAGCCCACAAAACATGCCTTTAAAACAAATGACCCTTCAAGTCAAGCATGTCTTTAGATCCCTTTCTACATGCTTTTTCAAAGATGAAACACTTCATCATTATCTCCATCTTGGAGACCAAATTGACTTTTTCTCAAGTCAATATTACATGAATGTTTAAAACAAAGAAATCAACCCTTCAAGTTAATTACACATACATGTTCAAATACAAGGAAATCATCAACATCCCTGTGTTCATGCATATCATGCTTATGCATGCATTTCATCCTTCAATTTCCGCTTAAAAACATTGTACTTTCGAAGTTGAAATGAATACAATGTTGCAGCAATAAAGTGAGTCTCCTACTCAAATTTTCCTTTCACTTTTTTTTTTTTTTTTTTTTACAAAATCGGTTGCTTGATATATTCAAAAAATTTGGAGGAGACTAAGCTCCGATTTTAGAAAAGATGAAATCACAGTAGTAGCTTGTGATTGTATTTCATTATGGCAATACACAAAAATGCCTTTATTGTTCGCTTGTAAGTTCCTAGAACAAGTATAGATTCTTATGAATTGAGACAGCAGCAAGCTGGTTTTGCAGTACATCTAGTCAATGGTGATATGGCTGATATGACGGGCGTTGGAGGTCTCAGGATGGCTGTCTACTGCTGCAGCTCTGGCGCTGGAGGAGCTGGTACTTGGTCCATTTGCGCTGTTGATCTTGTCCACCATAAACTTGAGGATCTCAACTGACTCTTGAATATGTGCACAGGTGTTTGAGAGGGCGGTGAATTGCTCCTGCAAGGAAGAAATACGATGTAGAAACAGATTAAGATCAACCTCGTATTTAGCTGTGAGGATCCTTGTGGCAACGTCGATTTTTTCATCTAACAGGTGTTGATGAGTTCTGACTTGTTCGATCTCGGCTTGGAGGTCCTGGCAATGCAAGCAATCTTCGCTTCGGTCCATGAGGAGGGCTTCAGCTCTTACTTGAGGTGACTTAAGAAGGAGGCACACACTTACTGCTACTAGGTGTCTGAAGACAGCTCTGGGAGAGCTAACTGCCTGAGGATCGGGCGTTAAAGCTGAACAAAATATGCCGCAGCAGAGCAGAACAGGAGGATAGAGGGGGCAAGAAGCTGGGTAGGCTGAGTCGAAGTGAGGGAAACGATCCAGGGGAGACCTGGAAATGGAAGCGGAGCTCGGCTTATAGAAAACCACAACAAAGGAGGCAAGGGCAAAAGAGCATAGGGGTGGAGCACCATGGAAATGAGGAGGGAAAGTGCTGGAATAAATAGCAGAAAAACAGACCCACACAGAGGACCAGATCACAAGAAGGGAGCAGGGGCGATCACGAGTTCTATTGATTGAAATCCGATTTGTTGTTTCAAAATCTTCAAGGATGAGATTCGACTGCGTTGACAGAGATTTGTTGTAGAGGGAATCAAATGTGTATTGGATTTGGTCAGAGTCCTTGATGGCAGAGGCGTAGTTCATTGGAGGGAGGCGATTTGGGGCAATCATATGAATTAGGGGATGAATTGGTGCAGGATTGCGTGATTGCATAGGAGGTTTCCTTTTTCCTGAGAGTAGGCCTGGCTAGCTCTCTTATCCGCTTCTTGGTTGTTGGAGCGCAGGACATGTAAGAAATGGTACTCCGAGTCCTGAGACAGCAGGTTTTTACAACGACTGATGATTTGATGGAGAAAAAAATTGGATGCTTGTCTATTGCTATTCATTAAGCTGGTTATTATAGCCGAGTCGCCAAAAATGAGGACTTTGTTGATCCCTTGGTTCTGAAGCTGTAAGATTCCTTGGTAATGACCTAGAGCTTCAGCTCTGTTGTTGGTTAGATTACCCAAACCCCATTCAAAGGAGGACACAGGTGCACCTAAAGGATCAAGAATGATGCCCCCTGCACCGGTTGCTCCCGGATTAGATTTAGAAGCTCTGTCAAAGAATAAAGAATGAGATTTCTTTGAAAGGAGCCATTCACTAAACTCGTCTTTTGTGAGGCAGATTTTCCATTCAGGATTGTCGGCTTTGCCTCTGAACTTACTGATCTTTGTTGTTGAAATGTTGTTGGTCCTATCTATAAGATTCCAAATAAAATTTCGCTCCTCTGCCCATAAGCTAATGGGATCGATTTTCTTTGTTATCTTAGATGCTATAGTTTCCGAAGCAAGGCTTGATACTTTAATGAAAATGTGCCTGATTGTAGTTGTTTTATCTCGAAAGATCATACTATTTCAAGCAATCCATATGCACCACAGAAGAGCAAAAGGAATGGCGTTCCAAACTCTTTTTGCTAGGTTTTGCTTCACTGATTGCCAAGGATAATTTCTCCTCCAGTTATTTAAGGCTTCATCAATAGAATGTTGGGGATTCCAAATAGGGGGTGCAGAGGGGATGATGTTGTTCCAGCATGAGGCTACAAAGGGACAAGAAATAAGTAAGTGTTGTATGGATTCCTCTGCAGCTTGACAGTTGGGACACCTAGAGGGTCCGACAATGCCTCTTTTCCTGAGGTTCTCTGCTGTTAGAAGTTTACCATGCAGAAGTGTCCACATGAAAAATTTGATTTTTGGGATTGCTTCAGCTCTTTTTAAAATCTTCCTGTGAGCCCAAACAACAGTGGGGCGTTCCTTGCTACTCAGATAGTTGTATCCTGCTTTGATGCAATAATTTGTTCTTGAAGGGTCCCAACGAAACTCATCCCTTTCACCTTTAATGGTGGGTGCAATATTGTGCAGACAGTTGCAAAGAGAATCAAAGCTACCTTTGAGATGGTGGGGTATGGGTGGAAATTCCCATTGAACCCATGCATTAGATGATACATTCCATTGAGAGATTTGACTCAGGTTAGATATGCCTTTACTTTGTAGATAATGAATTATAGGATCCATACCTGGAAGACTGTTTATGGGAGGGTTCCCCATGATTTTATCCGAGCCAAAGTTCACCATTTCACCTCCTTTTGGCACTTTGGAAACATTTTGCACCATGAATGCGATGGATTTTTTACAAAGTTTCCATATCTTTGTACAGTGTCTGTTGGGGATCTCAGAAGTGAGAATATGCAGTCTTGACTGATTAAGATATTTTGTTTCTAGGACTTTTTTCCACCATGCAGTTTGTTTGTCCAGTAGTCTCCAAATCAATTTCCCACCAAATGCTAAATTCATAAGAGATGGGGACCTGATGCCAAGACCTCCATTCTCTGGACTTTGAATGACCTGTGTCCAATTTACTAGGTTGTATTTTTTCTTTTCGTTCTTGCCCCCTTTCCATAGAAAAAATCTGAGGATGCT
Organism: Pinus taeda; assembly: GCA_000404065.3. Taxonomy (NCBI): domain Eukaryota; kingdom Viridiplantae; phylum Streptophyta; class Pinopsida; order Pinales; family Pinaceae; genus Pinus; species Pinus taeda. The sequence goes on along the minus strand of APFE031518320.1, from coordinate 7,858 downwards.
ATCCATTTTTCAGTGGAATGATGCTGGAGCTTGGGCCAGAGAAAATTGATATAAGGGGAGTGAGGAGAGACCTGATTTTAGAAGAACCTGTCGTCCAGCTGGATTGAACCACAAAGTTCCCCATTTCTGAACTTTCCTTTCCATTTTGTCTAGCGTTAATTCCCAGACTCCAGTCTTTGCTTTCCCTATGGTTACTGGCATTCCCAAGTAACTGAAACAGTCCCAATTTAACTTGCAGGGGACACCAAAAATGTTGGCAATGCTATGTATCGTTTGGGATGAAGCATTCCATCCATAAATATAGCTTTTAAGGCGATTTATTTGGCCTCTTGAATGTCTCATAAACTTGTCGAGCAGGGACTTGAATCTTCTTGCAATAATGGTGGTCGCCTCCCCTAGCAGAAGGGTGTCATCAGCAAATTGAGAGTGATTTATATTTTTAATGCCATCTTCAAACTTGATGCTCACAATGAGGCCTGATTGCCTCTTTTGGTTAAGGGCACAGCTGAATGATTATGCCATGAGGATGAAGAGATAAGGGGATAAGGGGCAGCCTTGCCTTAATCCTCTCGAGGATTGAAAGGAGGGTCCAGGTCTTCTGTTGATGAGGGGAGCGATCCAAGGCCCGGAGATGCAGGCTCTTATGACATTGATAAGGAGAGGTGAGAAGCCCATCCTTTGAAGAACTGCGAATAAAAATGAATGCCTTACCCTGTCAAAGGCATTGGCCAAATCTAGTTTCAGAATGAAGCCTTTCTCATTCCTTTCATGACTTGAGTGTATGGCCTCTTGAACTAGAAGAATAGAGTCTGAAATTTGTCTATTAGCCATAAAGCCTCCTTGGTTTTCTGAGATTAGCATCAGTAGAAGAGGTTTGAGCTGAGAGGCTATGATTTTAGTGAAAATTTTATATGATGAATTGCATAAAGATATAGGCCTGAAGCGAGAGAAATTGGATGGGCGGTTCTCCTTAGGAATGAGGGCCAAATGGGTAGAATTTGTATATCCACCTATTTTGCCTTTTTTTTGGATCCACTTGATGTATTTGATGAGGTCCTTCTTTATCAACTCCCAGTAGTCCCTGTAAAAACAAATTGGGAATCCATTCGGCCCAAGTGCCTTGTTGGGCTGGAGACTCTAGATTGCTTCAACTATTTCTTCCTCTTTTATTTTTGCTGTCAGGTTTTTGTTCAGATCATCTGTGACTTTAGAATGCAAATGCTGTAGCAAATCATCATAAGATTCTTCCTCCTGTGCTTCAGTTAAAAAGTCCTTAAAATGTTATGTGGCTGCTTCTTTGATATCTGTTTGTTCCACATGTTGAGTCCCTGCGCTGTCCGTAATGGTAGTTATGGTGTTTCTAACTTGTCTTGCAGTGGCTTGTTTGTGAAAGAAGGAGGTATTCTTGTCCCCACTTTCCAGCCATATTTGCCTTGATTTGATACGCCACTTTTCTTCCTCCTGCCTTTTAATTTTGCTCAATTTGTTGTACATCTCTTCTTCTTGGATTTTTTCGTTATGGCAGTATTCCTTTTGTTCTATTGTACATTGAAGTTCAGCAATTTGAAGTTTTAGCTCATGTTTTTCCTTTTATGGCTCCTTATAGTGCAATTTGGCCCAGTATCTAAGCGCTTTTTGCACATTCTTTAATTTATTCTCCCATATGTAGCTTGGGGAACCTTCAATATAATGTCCCCAGGTGAGCTGGATGATGTTTCGGGCAGCTTGATGATCGCTCCAAATATGATTGTATTTAAATGGGAGAGGACCAAGGGCGCAGTGATTATCCAATGTGAGTGTGATTGGATAGTGGTCTGAAACGGCAAAGGGTAAAATGGCAGAGTTTACAGTTGAGAAGGTTGACAGGAGGGAGATATTAACCAAGAATCAATCCAGCCTCTCCATGATATTGTGGCTGCCCAGCCTATGATTGCTCCATGTGAACTTTCGATTTTTTGGAGCTATATCTATCAAATCACCAGTGTGCATTATATTTTCCATTTGGTTCCTGAAAGGATCTGGCAGAAAATTCCCCCCACGCTTTTCATTAGCATGCATAATTAAGTTGAAGTCGTCGCCTACTATGATGTTGCTATTGTCTTCTTCCATAATGTGATTACTAAGAGCTTCCCAGCGGGTTTCTTTATCCTTGTAATGATTGGGTACATATACATTAAAGATGACAATCTGTTGATTGCTAATACTATTTCTCATAACTGTTTTTATCCAATGCTGGTCGATTAGCTCAGCTTCACTATGCCAATCATTTTGGTTCCAGATGGTGGTAATTCCTCCAGAAGCTCCTCTAGCTTCGCATACGCTTCCTTTGTAATATTTATACTTTCCAATGATCTTGTTGATTTCTAATTCTATTTGCTTTGTTTCCTGCAGTAAGATGATGGATGGTTTCTCCTGCACTATAAGATCTTTTAGAGCATTGATTTTGGAGGGGTGCCCAAGTCCCCTGCTATTCCAAGAAAGAATTTTAATCATTTCAGACCTGTGGTTCGAGGAGGTGCTCTGCCTCCCTTGTCTCTGATTACTACTTCTTGATCTTTTGTGCCCTGAATGTAAGATTCTATTGGATTCTGCAGTCCAAGGGTTATGTCTTTCTGCGCGTTTTCATCCCTATGTTGTTTTGAAGTCTTTCTCCCCGGCTTCTTTTGGCCATCACAGGAAGATCCCTGGTCCTTGGAGTTACTTTGAGTGATTCTAGGGGGGAGGGGTTCAATTAAGAGGGGAGGAAGGGCAGTCATAAAGTGAGGGGAAGAGGGTTGATCAGGAGGGTTCGAAGGAGTAGGGTCATCTTCAGGGAGGGAAAGAACATGGAAGGGGTTGGAGGATGGAGGAGATTGAAGGGATTTTCCAAATCCAGGGGATTGAGATTGATGAGGAGGGGAAGGCGGAGGAGATGGGATTTGGGCAGAGGTTTTATGAGAGGAGGGACCAGGTTCATTGGGTAAAGAGGGACTATGGGCTGATTTTTTTTATTTATTTTTATTTATTTATTTATTTATTATTTATTTTATTTTTTATTATTATTTATTTTAATTTATTATATTATTTATTTATTATTATTTATTATTATTATTATTATATATTATTATATTTATTTTTTTTTTTTTTTTTTTTTTTTTTTTTTTTTTTTTTTTTTTTTTTTATATATATTAATATATTAATATATATATATATATATATAATTATATATAATATATATATAATAATATTTTTTTTACCACTTCCCATTGCCATTCTTGAGTATTATTATCCACATTAATGATCTTAGTACAACGATTAGCAAAATGACCATACTCGTGACATACCTTACACTTGAAGGGGATCTGTTCGTAATCGAGCTGTTGTATGTGCGACCATTCATCAACTTTGATCTTGATGGCTTATGGAAGTCCTTTGCCCAGGTCGACCTCGACGCAGATACGGGCACATGCCTGCATGTTGTCTCTTGGCTCGCTCCTGTCAATATATTTTCCAACTGCATTTCCAATGGCTCGCACATATTCATCTCCCCAACAATGTAATGGGAGTTGGGGGAGGCGAACCCAAATAGGAACCGCATTGGGAATATCAAGCTCTGGATCGAAATCTGGCATCCACTTGTTTAAGTACAGACCTCTGGAGTCCATAAAATATGGCCCATTGCGAAATATTAGATCCTTGTCATTCTTTGTCTCGAAGTGGAAGGTGAAGTAACCCTTCCCACAGAATCTAATAGCAATTTTCCCTTGAATTTTGTCGGCCCAATTTCTTTCCACCCACCTCTGAACAGTTTTAGGTGAGGGCCAAAGACCAGTGAATTTCCCTATTAGACCCTTTTCGGCCAAAGCAAGTGCAGCCATTCTAGGCAGAGTAGGAGGAAGGGAAACCTCTTGTAATCCTTCTATTTTTTTTACGAATTTAGAAATGGCAAGGCGAGCTCGTTGAGGCGGCAAGGAGTTAACAAGAGCTGAGAAAGCTAGCCGCTGAGCGACCTCCTCTGGTGGAGCCTCCAAAGGGGCCATCTGCAAAGAGAGGGGCGCGAACCAGAGTTCTAATGGCGGCCAGGGCAGCACGCGCGCGCTAGGGTTCTCAGGAATTCCGACACCAAAAATATGAATTTCCCCTCCTTTCACCTTCTTGGTAAGATCCTACAACTTGCATTCTCATTAACAAATAAATGCAAATAGATGCAAAAAGACATGCAATCTTAATTGGATAAGAACTCTAACCATTTCATACCAATCCATTTCAAAGGTGCTTCCTTTGTCTGCACATCAGCATCAACATGTGAATCATCCTGAAACACACAAATCATGGAAACTTCCTTTTCATCCCTGCCATTTTCTCTTTCCACCTTCTTCAAGTTTCGTGGAAGCATTTTTGGATTTAGAGTCCAACATTTTGCAGCAATATGTCCTTGCTTATGGCAGGAAGTGTAACACATGTGCATCCTCTTGGCAACATGATTTACCTTGTCCAGTGGACTTTTGGCTTCTTGCTTCCTTTCCTTCAAAAGTTTCCTACATGTGGCCATTCTCTTCCAACATCTAGAAACATTATGGTTATCCAAACCACAAAAGGAACATGCAATTCTTTTCCAATGCTTATATGGAAATTTATCATGCTTTGCATAATCAAAAGGAATCTACCTCTCTCTTTCACCTTTAATGCCTTCATGAGGAGGTGAATTGAATGAATAAGTAGCTCCCTTTGGAACACCATCAACCTCTTCAATGGTTTCAGAGTTTCCACACCTCTCTAGTTCAAGCGTATGCTGATATACACCTTCTTTCTGCAAAGTATGCTTCACACTATTACATTCCCTAAGAATACATTCTTCACAATCTTGAGGTAGAAGACCTGCAATGAAACTCCTTCTTGGAGCTATTTCAATGGTCTTCATGGAAGCTTTGGAACTTTCTCCATAAGACTTTCCATGGCCAAGACCCAAATACTTAGGCCTTTCCTCAACTATTATTGGCTCAACACTACCCTATGCATGTTTACCCAAGCCTTTTCCTTCATAGCCCATCTTGGACATTAACTTGGAACCTATGCCTCTGGTATGTTTTTCAAAGAACCAATATAAGCATTCTTAGAAGAATTTGAGGACAAACATGAATTGTTTACCTCTTCTTCAAGTTGATACTTCACTAAGGCTTCTTTGGCAACAAAGAGTTGCGTCTCCAACTCATGCATACTCTGCAAACAGATCTAGGCTTCTCTGGACTAGACTCCTTCAATGAGCGCTCTCAACTATCTCGAGCTCTAGCTTGTACCAACTCCCTAAGAATTCTTTCAACTGTCTCTGGAATGCCTTCTTCTATCTTTAGCACACTTTGGACACTAGCAACATCTATATCAGTTGATCTCTTTGTTGTTCTCTTGGCTCTGGCTTTGGCTCTCTTTGAGCTTCTCTCGGCCTCTGCATGCCTCTGTAGTTCGCTCGACCTCCAAGTGACTCTCAACAACTTTCCAATGGCCTCTTAAGTGACTCCAAATCTCTCTGCGTTGCCTCTCAATCGTGCTCTTTGGCTTTTGTGAGGCATCCTTCCTGCTCTGCGGCTTCCTCAGTCATTCCTCTCTGTGTCATCATTCCTCTACGACTCTTTGGCTTCTTCTGCTCCTTGTCTCTTCGTCTGGCCCTCTAGCTTCTGGCTCTGTCGCTCTCTATGCATTACAAACGCATCATTGTTACAAAATGACTTCTTGTAGCATAGCACAATGATCAGGGACAGTTACAAGGAATCAGGGGCCTTTCTTCCGGGCAAAAACCCAAAAAAAAAAACCATATTTCCCAATACACAGAGATATACCGAAAATACACTATCGGCGCAAAAATCCCATACTTAAAATATTACCGAATATCCCCTATAAACCCTATCGGGTCCGCCTTTTATCAGCATATCGCAATCGCATGCAGGAGGTAAAAAAACCTCAATACATGTCAATACATTGAAATTCCGAATTTCTAGATTTCAAAACTTATGAAATCGGGTCTATAATCCCATCGGGTCCGCCCCTTATTGGCATATCGAAATTACAAGTCGCAATCGCATGTAACGGCCCTTTGTATCAGGGATCCGTCGATCGCCCGATCATCGATCACCCCGATCAGATACTGATCGTTGATTCTGTTCCCCGATCCGACGGTTTTCGCACAATCACACATCACATATCATTATCGCAACGACCCAGGGGTTCTTTCCATATACCATGGAACATGTCGACGCCAATCTGCCAATCGCCGATATCACACATCGCATATCGCATCGGCGAGGTCTATGCCTCTGCTCCTCCAATCGCCAATCGCCCCAATCATTCCAATCGTTGATTATCACATACAACAATCTCTCTGCCTCAGTCCTGATATCGCATGCAGCCTACCTCTGACTCGATATATCAGAGATTGCTGATTGGGGTCCTTCCACCCTTGCGTTAAGTCCTTCCTTTTGGCCTTTTGTGATGCGATTTTTTCGATGAGCCTTTTAGGCCATTTTCATAAGAATTTGCCTCCTTTTCAAGGGACCATGGCAAACTTCTTTCTGCGACAACTTCTTCATCCGAAGTCCATTTTTGCCCATTCAAATTGCAGTAGATTCAGAATGTGAGGATCTATGTAATGGGACTATTTCCAAGAGCAGCCCTTGACTTTCATTTTCCTCTATGAAGAACACTTTAGACTTAGAAGTCTATTCTAGATCCATTTTGGATCAGAAAGCCATAACATTTGTAGAATTACTCATTTTGTGAAGTTCTATATTGTCAGATGTTTAAAATCCTACCAGACCTAATAATAGACATAAATACATGATTAGGAGCAAAACACTCCACAAGGGAGCTGCCCAAGGTGCTTTTGTATATTTGAAAACCAAGGTAGGAATCTACTAAGCCCTTTCTAAACTCTTGAAGCATGCAATTGAGGGACCTTGGGACAAAAGTTACAAAAAGGAGACAAAAATTCCAAAACATTACACTTAGCTGAGAAAAGGCTAATATTTCCCAACGGAGATGGGTTCAACAAGCAACCTGCTTGCTTGAGTACCTTCATTCTTCAGTTGAGTAGGGATATGGAGAGTGACTCCTTCATCCCCATACTGCTAACCAATGTTTCCTTTGTGTCGCTTATCCTCAAGCGAACTTTTGGCGATGAATTTTTTGTGGTGCACTTTCTCCACCAACACAGAAAATTTCACATTCAACAAATCTATTTTATACTCCAACATCTTTCTGGAATTTTTATTGTCCTGTATGGCTAGGCCCATTAAAGTTTTCATACTTCAGGCGAGCTCAATGGTGTGACTATAGATATTTTCACGGGTTCTGGTTAAGCTCGAGATTTGGGATCCATTCAAATTCATTGTCTGCCTCATCGAAGTTGGTATTTTCCTCTTTTCCATAACATTATCCTCAAGCTACTCAATGTCTACTTCAGTCTCAGGCATGATTAAGCTATGAAAGTTAAGTGTACCCTATCAGGTCATGGTCTCAAATCTATTTCGAGGGCGCATGTTGGCTTGCATCCAACAGTCCGTACTGTGACCTCTTGTTTTACGGCCCACGGAGGAAGCCTTGACAGAATGGGGAGTCCTAACCATCAGGAGGATGAAAACAATGGGGATTGAGGGGTGGGTGGGGATAAGCAGTCGAGGCCTAGGTTGGAGGATATCAAGAAACAAACCATAAGGAAGGAGAAGGGGCAAAGAAAAGAAACAAAGGGAGGTGAGTCGAGTCAAAATGGGGAAAAATCAAAGCTTTGATGCCCATAAAAGACCTAGAATATTTATGGAAACTTCAATGCGATTATCCATCGTGCGTATGACAAGATCTTCCCTTGAATTTTGTTGATTCAAGCTGTAAA